>AUXJ01004243.1:0-12227 GCA_000482205.1 Herpetomonas muscarum
ATCAACAAGCAGGAATCGACTCAGTGGAAAATGAAAAAAGACAAGGGTTATGTGTCCCTGTACATTGAGAGAACCAGAGAGGGAGGGGAAATTTCATGTATTTTTTTATAGTTTGTTTTGCCCCGCTGCAGCTACGATCGTGTGTATGTGTGTGTGTATAAATATAGTGTTGTGAGGTTGTGTGTGGTGTGGTGTGTCGCCGTGGTGTGTTCTTCTTGTATTCCCATTACTTTTGTGCCATGTGTTTCCAGCCTTGTGTATGTTTTCTCTCCCCTCCTTCACAAGAGAAGAGTTACACACACACAAGCACAGATACAGGCTAGTACGCGCGTGTACTTTCCTTTTTCGTCATCAGCATCATCCTAGTCCTAGCTACAGCGCGTTACAGCTTGCTCTTCGTCTCCGCCGCACCGGTGGCCTCGGCCTTCTTGGCGAGGTGCTTGTCGCGGAAGGTCATGCACAGGTCGACCTCCTGCCTGGAGCCCATGTACACGGGCGTGCGCTGATGGAGGCGGTGCACGCGCTGGTCGAGAATGCGGCCGGTCGCGCTCATGGCCTTACCGCCAGCCTGCTCCATGAGGAGGGCCATCGGGGCGGCCTCGTAGAGGAAACGGAGCTTGCCCTCGAGCTTGCCAGAGTCGCGGGGGTAGCAGAAGATGCCGCCGTAGAGGAGGGTGCGGTGGACGTCGGCGACCATAGACCCGATGTAGCGGGCCGTGTAGGCCTTCTTGCCGCCCTTAATGTGCTCGAGGTACTCGCGGAACCACGCCTCCCAGCGGACGTAGTTGCCCTCGTTCACCGAGTAGATGCTCCGCTTCTTCGGGATCACGATGTGGGGGTGGGTGAGGAGGAACTCGCCAATGTTGGGGTCCAGCGTGAAGCCGTCGACGCCGTTGCCGGTCGTCAGGACGAGGTTCGTCGCGCTACCGTACATGGCGTAGCCAGCCGACACGATATCGCAGCCCTTCATCGTCTTGATGAGCGTGTTGGCCTCCTCGACGGACTTCAGCTGGACGCCCTTGGGAAGCCTCCAGATGCCCCAGATGGAGCCGACGGAGACGTTGGCGTCAATGTTGCTGCTGCCATCGAGGGGGTCGAAGAAGATGAGGTAGTCGCCCTGCTTATCCGACTCCACCACCACCATCGACTCCTCCTCCTCGGAGCCGAGCGCGGCGATGCACGTCGAACTCATGAGGTAGGCCTTGAAGGCGTTGTTGGCGATGACGTCCAGCTTTGCCTGCTGGTCGCCGGTTGCGTTGGCGGCGCGGTTCGTCAGATAGCCGAACATACCCTGCATGCCGGCACGGCGGATATTCTTCTCAATGACCTTCACCGCGGTCTGAATGGCCATCATCATCAGCGTGAACTCACCGCGACTGTCCGGCGGCTGGCTCCGGATGATAAACTGCGACAGCGTCACAGGGGTCAGGTTCTTCTCCTCAGACATGTTGGCGCGGGTCGGGACAGTTGTGAAAAGAAAAGGAAGAAAGGGAGAAGGGGAGAGGGGGGGGGGGAGACTGTGAATATTTGACTACGTGTTCAGAAAGAAACTACCGAGAGAGTTTACCACAAGTGCGTGGAACGAAATATATATAGAGAGAAATATATGCTAAAAGGGGGAAAAATGACGAGAAGCGAGGAGTGATAACCAGAGTACGAGCAGAATAGATAGGTGAGCTCAGGGAAGAAGCGATGTGCGCACGATGCCTATGTCTGATATGCAGAAACCGCGCGTTTCTCTATAACTAGAAGTAGTATCTTTTTTATCGTTCCCATAGATCCCCAACGAATCATAGAGACAGAAGCAATGAGGAAAAAGGGAGCGACGAATACAGTTCTTCTTTACTGCGGTACAAGTCACAGTTTGTGAACAGGACGGGGGGGAGGGTCAGGATGCACACAGCTCAACACTTTGGAGGTGACGTACCTTGACGCGAGATCTTTTCTCAATTGGTCCATTTGGATCATTGGCAGTGTGTAAGCCGCGATGTCTTCATTTTTTTTAGGGAGTGGTAATTGCTTGTGCTGCCGGCTACTGGACATGCAGCATATTGGTAAAAAAAATGCGTTTTTTGTTAGTCAGATGCGCACTTGCTGCTCGCACACACACGGAGACGAGAGCTGTGCTGCACGTGGGGACCTGCAGTCTTCTCTACCGATCACGGTGCCAAGCGCAGGTCTACCGGTGGCGAGGCGGGATCTTCTTCGCGTAAATGACGCGAACGCGCAGCAAATGGTGGAGCTCGCCGCTGCTGTCGTCGATGACAACGTGGTTGAAGCCCCTGTCCGCCAGCAGATGCCGCACGGCGTCGACGCGGCCCTCGAGATCGTGAACGACAACGACCAACTGCCGGATGCGTTGCCACTCGGCGTCTGTGAAGCCGCGCAGCACGTCCCACTCGCCGCCGGCGACGTTCACCTTGACGAGGTCAATCGGCTGATCCGCCGAGTGTATACGCTGCGCGACCGCCGCACCCCGGCCACCACCCAGACTCGCCCGCGCGTGTTCGGCGGCGCGCTGTAGCAGCTCGTTGAGGGTCCCTTGGTGCGCGGTGTGTCGGCGCCGCGCGTGCGGCCCAGTGAGGACAAAGATGGCGGCAAGGAGCAGCACCGGGAGGGCGAGGACGACCACGGCGACGCGCAGGACGGGCACCTCCAGCGCGTGGCAGACGGCGGCTGTCGGGAACATGGGGACCGCCCCGGCCCGCACACTGTCGAGACCAATGGCACGGAGGATAGCAAACACGCCGTCCCGTCCGCGGCTGCGCAGCGGCTGCGTGACCGCCTCCCAGTGGGCCGTCGTGGCGGCCGTCAACAGCGGCTCCTCCACTAGCGCCGCGACGGGTGTGCTGCCGTCGCCGAGGGCCATCCCCTCGACTAGCACGACGCCAGCGCCGCCCATCACCTCCGCGGCAGCGGCGGCGTTCTTTGTGGCCAGCTCGTGCAACTCCGGCACTGGCTCCGCCGCGACTACCACCGCATCGTCGCGCTCCCGCAGCGCCGCCAGGGAAAAGAGACCGACGTGGGCGCCAATGTCGACGACGAGCGGTGCCTCCCCGCCTGGGGTGATGCGAATGCCGTGGCGGAAGTAGACGCGGTCAACGAGCACATCCTGCGCAACGAGCGCCGTGCCAATGTCTCCGGCGATACCGTAAAAGCCAACCACCTCACCCACTCCGGAGGAGTCGAGGAGGCTGCCGAGGCCCACGCCCATCTCGTCCCCGCCACTGGAGCCCACGCCGCCGCTGTCCGCCAGCGGCGCAGCCAGGAGCGTCCGAAACAAGCGGGTCTCACTGCCAGTTTGTCTTATGTAGCGGTGGTAAACGCTGCAGGCGGCGGCGTAGGCAGCCAACAGCACTAGGAGACCGAGTAACATCAGGCCTAGTACAGGCGCGCTGAGGGTACTGGATGAATAAGTACACGCTATTGGTCTATTTTAGTTTTGTTTCTTCAAATGACGCTGTGTCGTATATAATGAGCTGCCACGCATGCACTCATGGATCTACTAATGAGTGTGTATATATCTATCTTTCACGTGTGGCTGCTGAGTCTAACTGTACAATCAAGCATACACACACACTTTTCAACACCAAACACTGTTACTTCAGGTGTTGACGCGTCTTAAAGAAAAGAGACGGCGGGCAGTGTAGTGACAACAGGTGGGAGACAAGCGGGAAGAAATACATTTGGAAAGTAAGGCGAGATATATATTTTTCCGGTCTTGCAGCGTCAGGCTGTCCTAGCATGATAGTCTGGCTGAGTGCAGGGAGCATACAACACAGGCAACATGAGGAGAGAGAGGGAGACACTGCCTATTGTATCGCCGCTACACGTGCAGCTCGGTATAATGTGGTCTGGCCGCAGTAGGGGAAAGAAGATGACAAGAAACTCCGAGGTGCCCAAAATTTGGTGTCTTTATGGCGCCACTAGGATAGATAACCCCCTCTGTTCTCTTCAAAAACGGTGCCGAGACCATGTTTCCCGTTGACACCATCGCGTGTGTATTTATGTATGTATATGTATGTGTGTGTGTGTGTGTGTGTTGGGTATGCTTTCATTGTATAACACTTTTCTTTTGTATCTTTCTTTTAAACTTAATTGTAAGCTCCGTCACAATTATGGTATTCAACGAAGTACTGACAAGCGGCCCTTGTCGGCACTTTATTTTCTGTTTTGCTCGCATTCTCTTGTGCTGGCTTGGGCGTGTGTTCGTGCGTGTCTGGGCCCTGCTCGTCGCCGTGACCAACATTTGTCGTGAAGGTGTCATGATGCAACCTTTCTAAGGGAACGACGGGGGTGGTTAGGGGAGGAGAGTGATGCGACGCAGAATATCATGCACACATGTACACACGCACACACAGACACGCGCCACGCACACATATATATAACATGTACACAGATGGCGAGAGAGAGAGAGACAAAGCACGCTTTATAGATCTTGCATCGACACCACCAAAAGTGCGGCAATAATAAACAGACGACAACGGAAGGAGAAAAACGTACGGGAGGAGAAAAATAGCGAAAATAAAAAAAGAAGAGGTAAAGGGAAACAGAGGAAAACACAGGTGGGAGACAAAACAAAAGGAGGAATGGTTAACGTGGGGGGGGGGGGGATTGTGGGAAAGTGTGGAAAAAAAAGGGAATGTAAACGAAGAAGTAACATGAAAAGAAAAACAAAAGAGTCTCCGACAAGGAAGATATGACAGTAAAAATTTCGCTGACGGAAATATTATTCTTTTTGTGACGAAAAAGAAACTCTCGTTTTTTTTCTCTTTTCAGTGCCAGGTACGCACATATACACCATTGATCAACAGTACCCGAGGCACCCTCCTCTCGTGGATATATAAATATATATAAAAATAAAGTCTTTATAGAGCAAGCACACAATTGATGCCAACACCGAAGGCACAGAGGGAAAATGAAAAAGAAAACTGAGATTGGAGATAAGAGAGGAAGCCGGGGCGTTGTCAATACAACAGAACGAAAACGGGAAGGAGGAGTGGGTGAACCCCTTGGGGCCAGGGATGCGCGCTCGACATAAAAAGATTAAAAAGGGGAAAAGAAAAGAGGAAAAAAAACAAGAGAAAGAACAGAAAGGAAAAAGAGTGGGAAAACGAGGGAAAAAAGAGGGAAAAAAGAGGGGAATTGGAACGAGGTTGCGAGTGGCTCATAATTAAATGGAAAATCAACGGAATGAAAAAAAGGCTATGAAACGAAAACAAAACAACATGCTCGGTGGCCCGTCTGAAGAAGGAGTGCCGGCGTTGCTGTGTCGTTTTCCTCATGGCCGTATTCGCACATACGCGTGCTCCCTGCCTGTCCTTCGCTTAGGTGTTTATCGTTGCTATCCTTCGTGTGTGTGAGTGGGTGTGTGTGTGTGTGCATACTGTGTGTGATCATCGAAAAAGGGAAAAGGAGAGGAAGAAAAATAAGAGGGGGAGGGATGGTGAAAATATGGAAAAAAGGAGAAAACAATCGCCATAGATATATATATAGAGAGATATAGGTATAAAATACAGTTATATAAGCAAGTATATAATTGTATACATACACACGCGGAAAAAAAAGAAGAAAACAAGGCAAAGAAAAGAACGGGGAACATAAGGGAGGGAGGAAAAAACCACGAAAGAGAAATCGAAAAGGTGATGTAATGAAGCACGCCGAGAGAACGAGCAGTCACAGGCGATTTACAAGAAAAGATAAATCAGTGGTGGAAGAAAAAAATAAAAAAGAAATGAAGGGAGAAAAAAAGAGGGGCTGATAGGGTGGAAGGTGGGCCAAAAGTCGTCCTGGTGCCGTCAGCGGTGATGGTGCAGGTTCCTAATCTCTGTGTGTGTGTGTGTGTCAAGGTATAAAACCACTTCTCCTCAAATATCCTGGCGACGCTCGCTTATCAATAGAGAAGAAGAAACACAGGGTAGACAGGAATGAAAACAATAAAAAGGGTAAAAACAAAAGTGCGCTCGTTTGCTTCATGGGTCGATTTTTTATTTCCTTTCGTCATATACGTGGTCGTTGCCTTCTCCCCTCTATTGACGTACTACCCACAACATGCCCCCTTCCCCTCCGCTCTCTCGCCTGTTGTGTGTGTTTGTGTGTCATTCACTGTTCGACATTCCTGACGGGGAGGGCAGCGCGGTATGGTAACCGCACACAAAAGAGCGCTTCCGCGACGTCCTCTCACTGTTCCACTCTCGCAACACGCGACGGGTGCCTTATGGCAACGAGTGAAACACGCGGAATCCACACAGCGGATGATGAGGTTCACCGAAGGAAAAGGAAAAGGAAGAAACAAATCGCGCACGGTCACGGGGACATGAAGCTGGCAGCAGTGGTGATCACGGCGGTGAGCAAGGGTGTGCCGGTTTCGTAGCAGTTGCCCAGCCGCAAGTGGGGGCCAGCGGTAAGCGAAGGAGGGGGGAGGTCGAAAATGTTTGAGAACCGTGATGACATGTGGAGACACAGTGCGGTGGGAGGGAGGGGTTAAGTACAAGAAAAAGAAGTGTATGGAGATAGACCGGCGCAACAAAAATGAAAAGAAGAGCAAACAGGGACAAGTGAATCGGGGAGGGGAGGGTCATGAGCGAGTTTGTTGTTATTGATTTCGATGGGGGGGGCAGAGATGTGGAGGAGGGTGTGACAGGAGGGTGAAAGAGGAAGCCGGTAGCAGCCGCGCGCAGCGCTTGAATACCGCCTTGTACGGTACTTGGTAAAGTGGCCGCAAGGCGAAGCGTGCGGTTGGGGGTGAAAAGAATGGAAAGGGGAGGAGGAGGGGGGGGGGGGGGAGGGGCTGGGGAGATGGAACACTTGTTACAGCCACCATCGGTTCTGTTGTGCGCAGCGCAGTCAAGAAGGCACGCGATCTGTGATGGGCAAAAGCAAAATCGAAAAGAAGAATCGAGGACGGGGAAAGGAAATTATCAAGTAAAACACAAAAATCACAGTGTTAAAGACGTGAAAGGGGAAAGGAGGAAAAATCATAAAGAACACCGAACAGAAACAGAGGAAAATGGAGGGGAGGGAAGAGAAAGAGGGTTGGGAGGGATGCCGCAGCAGCACAGACAGCTATCAAACACTTTTATGCCTTCGCGATCCTCATAGCCTCTCGCTGCTGCGCCGACCCCGGCCTTCCACACCGCCCATTCGCAGAGACACCTGCTGGACGATCTGTGATCACCCCACGACGCAGACAGCTTACAACTAGGGGGCAAATGAGGAGGAGAGGGGGAGCGGGAGTACAGAAAAGGAACGGGAATCAAGGAAATAATAAAAAGTAGAGACATGGTACACAAAGGAGACGGGAAAAGGAAGACAACGGTATGAATGCATGCATATGAGGATAGATGCATATGCACGTGGGCGCGAGTTGAAGAGAAAGAGCAAGTGTATATGAACAAATAAAGGAAGGAGTTACGACGTGGCAACGGCTGGGGGAGAGGGAGGAGATGGGGGGACAGGGGGGGGGACGTCACCAAAGTGTATTGCCGTCATCCTTCCATGCGACACCCGAGCACCGAAGAAGCTGGGTACTGCAGAAGAAGAGGTCTCTGGCGAGAGCGAGGGAATACCAATTGGAGAGTGTTTAAAGGGAAAAAATCCTTCGGGGTTGCTCCCCATCTTCAGGGCCACCACGATCCCCAACAACAGCTGCATCGCACACGTCACACAGACATGTGCCGCTCTTATCCGTCCAAGCGAAGGTGGAAGTCACCATGTGAATGATGCGCGGAGGTGCACGAGCAATCCGCGTAGGTGTGTGCACCTGTGATCTGCAACCACCAACGCACGTGCATACACAGCCAGCGTAGCTGATGCTCTTCTCCACAAACCACGCTCATTGTGTATGTGTGTTTGTGTTTGTCAGGGGGAAAGGGGGGGGGGGGAGGGGGCAGACAGGGGGAGAGAGAAGGGGGGGGACACCAATATAAGGAAAGCCATGACATTGGTTTCGATAGTGTGGGTATATATACATATATATATATATATATCCACGTGTGTATGTCTGAAGGTGGATAGCTGGCTGCGCAGGTTGTTGTTGTTATTGTTTTAAGGGGAGTGCAACAGGGGAAAGTGCTCCGTGCGGACCCGCATCAGTGTCTATATATATATATATGTATATATACGCACACGCAAGGGTACCCTTTTGGCCTTCCTCACGTGGCTCTTCGCACAACACCTACGACCACTGCTGCGCTGCCTGGTACATGTTGTTGGATCCATTGGCCTGCTGCTGCTGCTGCTGCTGCTGGTCCTGCTCCTCCTGCTCGCCCTCCTCCTGCGGAGCGGGCTGCGGGCGGTGGGTCTGACCGTTCTCGTCAACCTCGAGGGAGGTGAGCGGGTTGGTCGACTTGATCTCCTCCATGCGGCTGAACTGGATGTCGAGGGTGAACGTGACGGTGTCACCAAGCGTGACCGGCTGTCCCTGGAGGATGTTCTTGACGTGCTCGGCCGACTCCTTCGCGTCGAACTGCACAAGTGCCTGGACACGGTTGTGGTTGAACTGGCTGCTCTCGTTCTTGGGGAGGACGACGATGCGCTGAACAGTCCCGTAGCTGGCGAAGATCTGGTACACAATCTCGGGGGTGATCTGCGCGGCGGCCGAAACGTCGTACTGTGTGTTGAACATGGAGACGAGAAGGGTGCGGCTCACGTGCTGGGTGGCGGTGAGGTTGTTGTGGTTGCTAAAGCGGATGTACACGCGGCGACCATCCACCTCGGCGTACCCGGGGTCCTTGAAGAAGTTGACGACCTGCTGCGCGCTCTTGGCCGTCTCCATCTCCACTAGCGCCTGGTTCATCTGACGGAGCATGACAATGTGCTTGATGTTGCCGAAATTGGAGGCCATGCTCTGCAGCCCAAGCTGCGTCACCTCAGGAGTCACGTTGCGCATGTGCAGCACGCGGCTGAGGTCGCCAATCTCGTTGTTCCTGTGGTTGTTCGGCTGGCGCTGCTGCTGCTGGAGGTGGTGGTGGTGGTTGACGCCGTTGTTGTTGTTGTACTGTGGGCCGCCGCGCTGCTGCTGGATGCCGGCACCCTGAGGGCCGCCCTGCTGCCACGACTGCGCCGCGAGTGGCTGAGTCACAGGGGGAAAATCGCCACGGTACTGCTGCGGCGCCGCGTAGTTAGACTGCACAGCGCCAGGGATCATCTGAGGAGCCGTCGTGTACGGCATCATGTTCGGCTGAACGTACATCTGGTTCGGGACAAACTGCTGACCGTACATTGCTGTGTGGTTAGTTGTGCCTGTCACTCGGGTTTCGCGGGAGACCTTCTTGTTTTACCTTGATTAGTTTTTTCCGTGGAAGGATATTTTTCTTTGGATGCCTACTCTGGCGTAGGGGAAATAATCTTACACGGGGAGGGTAAACGGGGGATAAAACAAGTGGTAAAGAAATGAGTGTATGTGTATGCGTGTCTGTGTTGAGGTCTTTTGGGGTGTAGAAGAGTACGTTGACGGTGTTTCTTTCTTCTGTTGATAAACCACAAGGAAACACGTGATACCGGAAAGAAAACGAATGTTCGTAATAGAAACGGTGATGAGTGATGGGAAGGGTCAAACGAGGAAAAAAAGAGGAGCGTAGGGAAGAGAAGTGGTGAAAATGAAAACGAGATAATAAAAAAAAGAGGCGAGAACACAAATACGGTACCTACAATTACCTCCGTAGCAGAGAGTTCTACAAACGTTATTAAGGTTGAGTGGAGGGGGGAAGGGGGGGGGAGGGAGGTATGTGGGCGAGTGTTGGTAAAAGAGAGCTTCTTTGATACTTTGCTGCTTTCCGTGAAGGGAAACAGGTCGGGAGGGTTGGGAGGGAGAGAGAGAGGGAAAGGGCAACGTGAGCAAAGTAGCGCCGAGTAGAAATGTGCTTGATAAGAATAGGGTGGGACGGCGTGGGTAAGGGTAAAGGGGGGAAAAGGGGAGATATGGATAACAGGGAAATACTTCGCAACAGGAAACTAAATCTGCAGAACTGTGTAAAAGGGGGGAGGAGTAGAGAAGTGTTGAGCGCGGTAAACTATGGAATATTCAGAAAGTAGCAAAACGGGTAACCATTCAAAGGGGGGGGGACAACAAGGGAGGAGTTTTTTTTTGCATTGTCGACGGGTGTGATCAAGTAGTGAAGCATTAAATGCATCGGTGGTTGGCAATGTGGCATTATGAGCATGTTTCTGTATTTGGTCCATACGTGCGGGAGCCACCCTGTGCAGATGAGCGACACTTTTCTCCGAAGGTGAAGAGGTACCTTGTGGACATAGGCTTGCTAAGCGTCACATGCGCTACAAGCAGGGGATACTGCGAAAATTTGGTGACCGGTGAGATTGTAGGGAGCCAGGGAAGGAGCTTCCTGACATACGGAGTAGGTCCTTGAAGGGGAAACAAAAAGAGAGAGATTAAAAAGTACAGGAACATGATGAATGTAGTGTGAAAGGAGTGAACAAAGGAAGAAGCAAACAGCGTCGACCAAAAATAAAGACAACAATTCTTTTCTCTATGAAAACCGCTGTTGCGGTGCTCGTGTGTGTGTGTGTGTGTTTCTTTGCGGTGCGCCAGTTGCAAATGCGCTGTAACGCCCTGCATGTTCCACGTGAAATGTGGAGGGAAGAGGGATGAATACTTCTCTTCCTCCACCCTTCCCATAAATATATATGGTGTGTATGTGTGTGTAGCTCTCTATTGGAAAAGCTCAGCCTCAAGCTGTGAGATTCTCCGGGCAACGCTGTCGTTCCGGCGACTCTGCTGGCGGAGCTCAAACTTGTACGACGCCGACTGCTCCAGCAGTTGAGACGAGGACACCACCGGCGTCGCTGGCTCAGGCGACAGGGACAGGCGGGTGACGGTGGGAGTGGGGGTGTTTGAAGCGCGCTGCCGCTGTTGCTGCTGCTGACTTGGACGGCGAGGGGCGGACGGGGCGCGGTACATGGAGAAGCGGTCAGTGGACGCGCCGGGAGGGGCCTTCACTGTGGACGGTTTTCGCGACGCACGCTCGGCGGGACGCACGATACTTTGGCTGCGACTGCGCGCCACCTCGCTGGAGTGCTTCCGGCCCGCTGCGTAGAGCTGCCCCAGGTCGGCTGGGCTAGTGGGTGCAGAGGGCTGGGGGCCTGCCCCGCTGCCACCAGACGCGCTGTGGCCTAGCAGCACCTGGCTGTGCAGTGTCTGAGAGCGCGAGCGAGTCGCATGCTGCTGCGGCTCCCGCGCGACGCGGTCGACCGGGACCGATAGATACGGCGACGGACCCAGCCCAACAACCGCCCGTGGGACTACAGGGTGCTGCGTCGCGGGAGCCGGCAGTGCGGGGTTCCACATTGCGATGGAGGTCGGCGCAGGGGCGCTGCTCTGCTGCTTGGTAGGGCTCGCTGGCCCACGCAGCGACCTTGGCTGCTGTGACGGTTGGCGCGGCGTCGGGCCACCAAGGATGGTGGCCGCGGTCGGCGTCGGTGGCTGCAGCATCGAAAGCGGACCCGAGTTGTGCTTCTGGAGAACCGCAGGAGATGGGGGCGCCAAGAGGGGCTTCTGGACCGGGGCCTCGCCCGGCCCAGCCTTTGACGGAGGGGACAGATGGGGACGTAGATTCACTTGCTGCTCATGACGGCGTGGTGAAGGCGGCGGCGACTGCCGCACGCCGTGCGCCTCCTCCGGTTGCACCGCTGGCGCGAGACCGGCAGACTCTTTGGATGCTGAAAGGGAGACGGTGGCGTCGTGAGAGATCCATCCGGCTTGCCCCAGCGACGGAGCACCCGGTGCAGGAACCCCCGGCCAGTCGCTGGTTCGTTGCTGCTTCACCGCACTCCACGGTGTGCTGATGCTGCTGGCCCGTGCCCCAGCAGTCGCTGCGGCAGCGTTCATTTCGGCGAGCCGCCGCTCCGCGGCATCTGTCCGGTGACGCAGAGACGCGAGCAGTGCGGCACCCTCAGCGCTCGTGGCCTCCATGTTACGGCAGGCCTCATACTTGGAGATGGTGTCGCGCGTTTCCGCGATGGCGCGCTCCATCACGCCGGCCGACGCATTCATACTCAACAACTCGGTGTTCAGGCGCTCGAGGTCGGCCATTGTACTGTCGAAGGTACGGGCTGCACGGTCGTCCTGTCGCGCGGGAGGGGGCGGAGGTGGTGGTGTTCTGGCGCTCACACTGGCGTCGCGCACCACGGGCGCCGTCTGCGTTGCTACCACGACGGAGGGCACAGGAACGGCGCCGAGGACGGGAGGAGGGACAGCCATTACCGGCGGC
>AUXJ01004305.1:0-21034 GCA_000482205.1 Herpetomonas muscarum
AGAAAAGAAGGCAAAAGACAAAAAAAGAGAGAACAAAAAACAAAGAAAAGGAAGCCATGAGATGCCGCAGGGGGGATTGGTATGTGAAGAAGATCCAGCACACATCAAACTCACACGAGCAAAGCGTGTTCAGTGTTTTTCCAGGTGCTCTCTCGTTCCTCTTCGCATATTACTTATCGAGAAAAAAAAGAATGTCCCGCGGAAGGATATAAGCGAAAATACATGCTACAGTGACAACACGTTCGGATTACTTTTTTGCTCTTGTTTTTTTTGTGCCGATGTAGGTGTACGTTCCTCGTTCCGAGTGTTTTCTCCTCATTTTTTGTTCTGGAAACGGCGATGGAGCTGTGCACCCACTGATCAGAATAGGAGAGAGAAAAAAAAGCACACCGACATATGCCTACCGTTCGCCAGCGCAGCGGTGCCAGCGCGAGCAAAGGTCAATTGTACATTGAATGTATTAGACGGAAAATGTTTTTTCATTAGCGAAAATAAAGGAGGGGAAAATAGGAGAAAAAAAAAGAATGGCACTCCTGCCCGTATTAAAGCTTCATTTTCGGTCTACACTTCCTTCGAGCACACACACTGCAAGTAGAGGACGGTAAGAAGAAAACACACAGTGCCCATATGTGGTGAATAGGTGAGGCAAGGCCACGCGTTGTCAAGAAAACAGAAGGGGTGGGGGGGTGGGGGGAGGGGGGTAGTAATTAAGAGTTACACCGTTCACTGGAGCAGGTTCTGCGCACGCCTTCCTCTTCTCATAGATCTGTTCTCCTGACGACGAAGTGCTGTTCGGTGGCCCCAATGAAAGAGAAACAAGGGAGTACATGTATAAGCTTTCCTTTGGGGACTTCAGACACACTCGCCGCCTGCGGCGCCGGTGATGCGCCAGAGTTGAAAGGCCGAGATGGAGGTGAAGTACGTCACCACCGCTGCACAAATAACAAAGTAGTGCCACAGCTGATGGGAGGAGAGGAGGAGGTCGAACTTGCCAGGGAACCAGCACTCAGGGAACTTCAACAGGTACAACGCCATCCCCGCACCGTAGATCATGAGGCACGTGAAGAGGCCGCGGTAGACTGGGATCGTGGCGTCATTTGCCGGCAACGAGAGGTACATCTGGACGCCCGGCATGAGGCCGCCCACCACAGCCATGCTGCAGAACAGGACCAGCCGGACCGTCGCGAAGCGCTGCGAGTGAAACCGGGCGGAGAGAAGCGGGCCGAGGATGGAGACGGCGCCGAGTGCGGTCACAATGGTGAAGTACGTGAACCGGATGGACTTGTTGCACGAGAAGAGGTAGAATACTGGCGGGTAGAAGCTGCCGACGATCATGAGGGAAATGCCGTAGTAGTCAAAGGACAGCGCGCAGTTGTGCACTGTTGCCGAGTAGTGTGCAGCGAGGGTGTGGTACACGCAGGACCCCCCGAGCATCGCCAGGCTGCCCAGCTCCAGCAGACTGAACACAAAGTAGTCCCGCTTCCGGCCAAGGTTCATGTGCAGCATCACGTGGGCGGCGAGGACGAGGGCAACCAAGAAGCCGACGAGGTGGCTCCAAATGTTGATCGTCTCGTTATGCCACGCGAAGATGGACTTGAGGCACTTGAGCGTGGAGTACCCGCAGCGGTAGTAGCTCTGCACGTACGGGTTGCCCTGCATCCAGGCCGGGATGTGGGCGTAGTCGTACAGCGGGAACTCCTTGTTCCGCGTGCTCTGTGACTGCGGTGTGTTGGGGTCGAAGATGAGCTCGCCGCCGCGGAGCATGATCGCGTTCACTAGAGATGCCCGGCGGCCGCCACTGCCTGCGGCGGGGCTCACAAGTCGGCTACCCAGACGCGCTGAGGACTCCTTGGCGCGGTTGGCTACATTCGCCGCCTCCTGACTCAGCGCGGAGGTGGTGATGGAGGACCCGAGAATAGGGTCAATGAGAAGCCCCTGCGGCATGGTGTGGGGGGGGAAACAATGTTAAGACGACGGCACACACACACAGGAGTGTTGGGGGTGATGTAATGACAAAGGCTATATATATATATATATATATCTGTATACGTTTGTTCTTCCTATTCTCTCTACCATCGGTGAATGTGAACATAATTGCGGTGAGTTGTAGATTGGTAATTTGATAAAGAGAGGGGTGGGATTTCATTTTAGGGGATCATCGGTACGTAAGGAAGGACAAAACATTTGTCGTGAATGCAGAGGATGTGACTCGCAGCTTCACAGACGAATACATTCTAGTGAAGTACCCCCACCACGGCAGTAGGCGTGCTGCTTGTGGTGGATTAAAGAGGCTCTTGTTGTTCTCTTGATATTTGTGATGTCGTTCTGACGAGTGTGACAGAGAAGGCAAAAGGGAAGTCGTGTCCTCCCTGTTGTGCGACCCTTCCTGGGGTCACCACCACCTTCACACGGTGTTCCCCGCCACTTCATGAATTTGCAGACGGGGCGTCGCTGGTTGTGTCTTCAAGGAACGCGCGGAATGTGAGGACAGCGTCGTGGACAAAAGCATCGCGTTCCTCGTCGCCAATGTCATTCCCCTGCGCGCTCAGCTTGAATGCGGACGTGACCGCTCGCTTCTGCGCCGTTATTGCCTTGCGTCGTTCGCTACTGGGGCCGCCTTTTTGGGACTGGAGGTGATGATGTACGACGCGGCGGAGGGCGAGGTCGAGGCGGTGGGACGCTGTGCTGTAAGAGTCGGCGCTGTTCTGTCGCTGCGCATGTGCCCCTGCGGCAATGGCGGCGTTCGCTGCGCGGTCGTGCACCTGCTGTTTCAGTCGCGCGCGGAGACTGTCGTTCCGCAGCGCCGTGGCAAAGTGGGCAGCCAGCTCCGCGGCGGTGTGTTCGCACGCATGCGTGCCGGGAGAGAGGTGCATGAGCACCCATGGACGGGTGTGGTTCTGCGCCACGACCCACAGAAGCGGCTCGCCAGACTCGCTGCACAGCCCGGCAGCGGCCGCGTCCCCGCGGAGGCCTGTCTCAAACAGATCGTTCATGGAGGCGATGAGAACAGGCGGTACGTGCCCGTGAGTGGTGCCGTGTCGCAGCTCATTCCGGCGCAAGCACGTCTCCAGCGGGGTGTCGAATCGCAGCTCTAGCATCGCGACTCGCGGGGGAGAGTGCTGTGTGGCTGACACGTCGCGGCACAGCCTCCAGTACCTCTCGCGCATGCTCTGGTAGTGCATGTTATCCTCCACGAAAACGATGCTTTCCACTGTCGCAGCGGATGAGACGAGGGCGGCTTTGCAGGCACCAGCCAGCCTCTGTGTAGCCTCCCGCCACTTCTCTGGTGTAAATGAGGAGGTCGATGATGCTGTGCTTTCATGGAGAAAATCGTCCAGTTTCAGTTTGACAATGTCCACTCCACAGAGGAGTGAGTTGGTCACACCACAGTTGCCTTCGCAACCGCTCTCTCCAACAGCGTCGAGGAAGGCGGACTTGCCCGCTCCTGGAAGACCCGTTGCGAGGACAAGCAGGCAGCGTGGATCGGCATCGCCGCTGCCCTCTTCACCCGCAAGCATCGCCTAGCGTCTATGAGGAAGGGGTGAATAGTGTAGAGAAGCAGAGGAGAGACAAACACGGAGTAGTGGAGAATGCTGCCGAGTTTCGGTGCTGAATCATTACGCCGGGTTGCCCACACGGTAGCCATGGGCGTGATACACGTACACCCACACCCACACACGCAGGTAGAGAGATTCACTCCACAGCCATGCGCGTATGTACCGTCGTTCCTTTTTTGGTGACAGTAGACACACACATGACAAAGGCGGCATTTGCTCTGGGCATTGATTTTCTTTGGTTCTGTTTTAGTTCTCCCGCTGTCACAGTCTCCGTCTGTGTATGAGTGCACACCAAAAAAGGAGTACAGTGATTGCGAGAGCAAGTTCCGTATTCTGTGAAACAACTGCACAGGGGGAGACGGCGTAGTGTGGTGGCGGGCACTTTGTCACATCACAGCTTGGTGGTCCGCTTGCCAACGTTGCGGCCGCCCTGCAGCACATTCAGCAGAATGGCCGTCGCCTTCCGGTCAGTCTTCCAGATGTCCGAGTCGTCGTCGTCCTCCACACTCCCTTGCCTCTCTCCGTCACTGTGTTCCGTGTGGTCATCGCTGCTGCTCTGTGGCAACGCGCGCACTGCCTGGTGGGCAAGAGCGGTGAGAGTGAGGCGCGCGTCGACGTTGACGAGGGCGTGAATGACGCTGTACATGCGTGCAACATCCTCTGCGCTGATAAGCGGACCCTCAAGGGAGGTGGTGGCGCCAACACCTGCGTCGTCCCCCGGGGCCCTACCGCGCCCATTCTGACCTGCCCACCGGCCCGTGTTATTGGTCTCCTCGACATATCGGAGCACCTCCCGAAACGAAACTTCGAGTGTCTTCTGGAGGACCGGAGTGAAGTTCCCGGAGGGGCTAAAGACGCGGGGGTAGGCTACCGCCAGCTGGGAGACGCGGCGCCACACCGACGGCACGACTGCGTTGGGCTGCTTGAGCAGCAGAAAGCACAGTGTGAAGTGTATTTCATAGTACTGCCGAATCTTGCGGGTGCGAACATCGCGGTCCTCGCGTGACATGGCAAATGTCAGTCGAAGGAGATGCCGGGCGGCGGCTAGAAGCGCGTCATTGTAGCGGACGAGGCTGTCTATCGACGGCGTCGTGCCGTCGTCGCAGTCCAGATTAGTTGAGCCTGCCGCTACAGTGTTGCTGTTGTTGCTGCCGTCCGTGTCCATGTATTTCTGCTGCAGAGCCCGCTCCGCCTGCAGAAGGGTGGCCCGCGGGAGGTCTGTCGCTGCGGACGCCAACAAGGCAGACGGAGGTGGCATCCAGTACCGACGGACAAAGCGCGCCATGACAGTGAGGTACTTCTCCAGCGGGCACTTCCGCAATGGGTGTTCGACGGCGGTGCTGCAAAGCCCAAAGACAGCCTCGGCACACCTATGGGCGAGCATGGTCGCGTCGTTAAGGTTGTCACCGCCGTGCCGTGGGGCGGTGTCGCCTACTGCGTGTCCTGTGGACTGCGGGGTGTACTTCTCGAGGCACGCGCGCGTGACTGCCACGAGGCTGAGCTGCCCGATCTGCCGGCACCCACTCGAGGACACAAAGTGAGGATGGCAGAGGGCGTATACGTAGTGGCACTTCTTGATGAACTGCGTGCGTGTGCGCCAGTTGAGCTTCATAATGTGTGCCGGTGTCGTGTACGCGCGGATGGCGCTCGCTGCGGTATTCAGGTGCGCTGCGTCAAAGACGCCCAGCTGCATCAAGTTAAGTACCAAATCCAGCGTTGTCTGTGCATCGCCCGCTTGCTGTGCCTCCGCCGGGGCGTTAGCGAGGGTCTCCAGGACATGAATGGCAGTCTCCCGCAGCGTTGTTACCGACACCGCCTCTGCAGGGTTCTGGCGCGACGTCTCCCTAGCCTCCGCTGCCGCGAGGGATCCGGTGCTCTCCATGAACGCGCTAGAGCTTTTGACGTCGTCGCTCCCGGGTGCCTGGGTCTGTTCGGCTCTCGTGGAGTCCCCTTGTAACTCGAGCAGTAGTGCCAGCGCGACTGTGGCGGAGCGTGGTGCGACCCCGCTGGCGTGCGTGCTGCGGGTGTTCGTGACGGTGCCGCCCTCGCTGTTCGCCAGCATCACACACGCTTGTAAATACGACTGTGCTGCAGCGCGCATGCGCTCCCGCCTGGGGCGTGCCTGGGGGGTTTCGTGAGCCACCCCACCGCCACGCAGCGAGGACCCGATGACGTACCGGAGAAAGAGGAGGACGGAGAAGACGTCACCGGAGCTGGTGATGTCGTCTTCCTCGCCGTCTTGCTGTCGGTTCTGCCGTGGAGTACGCCGAGCGGACGTCTGCTGCGTGAGGTTGTGCTCAAGATCGGACAAAATGGCGCAGAATGCGTCCGCCGCGCGCGCGGGGATTTGTCCACCCGCAGTCCCCGTTGCGTTGCCGTCGTTAACGAGGATTGTCAGCAGTGAAAGAGTGCTGGAAACGTTTCTCTGGGCCGTAATGCCGCCACCATCCGTCCTCGCAAGCGCCTCCTCAATCAGATCGAGCAGCCGCCTTCCGTCCTCGTCGTTTGGCAACCTGCCTTCCGCGTGGTACCAAAAGAGCGATCGCTCAACGATGAGGTTTAGCAACAGTCTCAGTGCCTGTGATGTGTCCCCGTCCAGGGCGTCTTGTTGGTGCAGCCGATGCTGGGTTGCGTCGCACAGCGCGTCCAGCTCTCTGGTGAGCGCATCGGTGGGGCGCATGTGCGACTCCGTCATTTTCGGTGCCTTTAGAATGGAGTGATAGTAGCGCTCGTATAACCGGACGAGCAAGATCGCTAGGTGCGAGAGAACACGTGGTGGGAGATTGTCTACTGCCGCCTGATACGCCTCATGAGACGACGACACCCTTTGGCTAGCGCTGATAGTGTCTATCCCGGCGCGGAAGGTGGCGACTAAAGCACTTGGGAATACACTAGAGGCCAACTGTGGCCCGTCAGTGTCGCGTGACCCCATCGCCGCACGGAAAAGAAAGTACTTCAGCTCAGCCGCACGTATACGATTCGTTTCATTCACGGACAACTGTGCGAGCGGCTGTGCCTGTTCCTCCAGCACGCAGCGCGCGATCTCGACGATGCACTGGCCAGCCGCCGTTGCGATGTTTCTTGCCTCTGGCGGGGCAGCGGCCAATGCCAGCAGTGCCTCCCATTGGCCCATGGTCAGCTGCCCTTCCCGCGCCAACTGAGCGGCGTTCCTCACCAGTGCGGTTTCCCGCAGGACCGCGTCCGACGCGGCGAGGGCCTTGTAGACGTCCCCTGCCAACTCCATGGCCGCCTGCGGTGCGACAGTGTAGGGTAAGCTTGCCGCCGCCTTGGTGGATGCTACGAGGAACAGCAGGTATTCCTCCTCCATCACGCGGTCAGAGCGGGAGGTGCGCAGCATGTTAGCAATCGTTGTTGTGCCACCGCCGCCTTTGCTGTCGTCTCCGGAAACTGTTACCATCGCGGGGAGGCGACTCTCGTGGCGGGCAGAGTCAGCCACATCTACCCGCCCTGCCGCTGGCGCACTGTCACCCTGCTGCTGGCGGCGCTGCAGCCTGCCACGTGCCCCGGCAGCATTGCCTGCGGCGGTCGTACGAGCCTTCGGCAGCCGCGACATGATTTCCTTTATCAGCTCCATAACAAGACGGTATGCTTGTGCACTACGCATCTGCACATCGCGCGCCACACCCTCTCCCTCAGGAATCGACTGGTGTGAGCCGAGGAGGAAGATGGCGAGCACCAGGTTTGTGGTGCTGCGCCGCGGCAGCGCCTCTACATCCACCAGTGACAGCAGCCCTTTCCGGAGTGCCTCGCTGCTTGCCGCCGAGGTTTGCAGAAGCGTCGGGGTCATGAAAAGGGCGTAGAGAAGGTTGTCGGTGGAGGAGGGCCCATGGGAAAAGAAGGATGCGACACCAGGGGCGTGGGCAAGAATCTGTAGGCAGCTCTCGGCGACGGCTATGGACAGATCGGCGTCCCTGAGCCAGGTCTGGCGGATGCGGTCTGCGTTGGAGGGACCCTCACCAGCCGGTGACGGCTGACTGCCCTGCGGACGCAGCGCGACGGTCGCGTCAATGAGGGTACTGCGAGCCGCCGCGGTCAGTTCGCTCGCGAGGCTGCCACTCAGCGCCCTGCCACCCTCTCGGAGCTGCAGGCGTTGCGCCACGGTGGCGATAATTCTATCAAGCTTCACCATTCTCTAGTACGGTGCGTAGAGAATAGGATAAGGGCCAGGAAAGCACAGTTAACGAATGAAGAGGAGAGAAATTGTTCAGTGGATGGAAAAATCCGTCTCATTCTGCCATTGAAGAGCATGTAAAAAAAAAACAATCATATACTACGCGCCGTCTGATGGTGTCACTTTATTTTCATTGTGTCCCCCACGATCCACAGATTGTCTATACGTGTGGATATGTTAATCTGGTGGACTAGTCAGCTCGCTCATTGTTATTTGAGGTGCAGTTTTTTTTTTCCCCAGCCGTTGCTGTCCCCAGTGCGCCATCATGATTCCATTGGTTGGCACCGGCATCTGTTCTGTGCTATTCTTTTCAATTTTCAATTTATTTACTGAATTGCATGCCCACCTAACATAGCCGTGTTTGGAGGGTGATAGTAGCGGTTAGGATCTATTCTGCACGTATGCAATTAGTGATAAGTCTTTTGGTGTGAACGCAGTGAGCACGACAACGTCAAAAGGGTACCATTGCGCGTCGTCTGCGTCCGTTGGGCTGCAAAAGTGGTCGGTCACGCGAAGGGTGTCAGCGGGTAGTGCGGCGACAGCCTCCGCGAGCCCCTCGATGGAGATGCGCTGAAGGAACACGACAAGTACTGCAATCCAGCATTCCCGCGACATGTCACGGCGCAGTTCCGCCAGTAGCGGGGCATGCTCCATGAGACAGGGAAGGAGGAAAAGGTCTTCGTTCGGTTCACTGCACCAGCCGCTCCTGTTGCCGCTACCACTGCGGCCATTTTTTTCTAGATCGTCGTAAGTGCGGCGCACGACGTCTAGGTAGTCTTTTCGTCGCCACGGGCCGTCTCCGGCGTGGCCGCTAGCGGTGAGGGCGGCCGGTAGGACGAGGACATCGTCCTCCACTTGGAGTCCTACCCCGCGCAGCTCCCCCGGCACGTCCTCCTCGGTCAACTCGCCGCCCAGACGGCTGTAGAGTGGGGAGCCTGTGACTGGCACGTACACGCCTGGCTCGACAGTGTGCATGACACCCCCAACGAAGCGCTGCGACCCCGACTCCCGCAGGGCCTTCGCCGGGGCAGATTCGTGGATGTCCAGGCCGAAGAAGTGGCCAAACGTGTGCGCGCAGAAGACGTCTCTCACAGCCGCTGTGAGGGTGTTGTCAGTAGCGGCACAGGCACCCTTCGACGAGGTCTTTGGGCCATGCTGCCCAACGCCCAGGTCGGCAAGGAGGCGCTCCGTGAGCTTGAGGTGTTCCTCAGAAACACTGCGCACCTCGACGCCGGTGTGGATTTGCTGAATTAACGTCCGCTGGATGTGCAGGACGCCTTCGTATAGCGCCCTACGGCGCATAATCGTCGCGGTTGCGTCCGCGACGTTAGTATCGTCGTCGCCGTCGTCGTTGCCGTCAAATGGCCCCATTGGAAACGACCGCGTGCAGTCGGTAGGGACGAGATCCACTTCGTACCCCCCATCAAGTCTCATCCAGTCTCCCGACTTGCTGGCAGCGGTGTTGCTCGTGTAGTGTATTTCCGTCGCGGAGGCACCGGCTGCCACGACAGGGACGTATGCGGGACGGACGCGGGTGAGGGGCCTCGTTCCAGCTGCAGTGTCAGGGGCGGAGTTCAGGTCCTGCGCAGTCCGCACCCACCCCATGTGGATGGCGCGCTCAGTCGCCCCGGCAGCTGCCTGCGCCATAGCGGTGACGAAGCCGAGATGGGTCGCCGCCGCGCTCCGGAGGTGCTGGGCAACTTGGGAGGGGGACTTGCGCAGACGATACTCCCACAACAGCTGCGTCGGCAGTTGCAGCGGGGAGGAGATGGGCAGAGACAGCACATCCGCGGCGGAGCCGGGAGCAGACGAGTTCTCGTCGTCGTCGTCGTCCTCGTGCCCCTCCCCCGCGCGAGGCACCGCCTCGGCGCAGGGGTCGTGGATGCGCCGGCTCAGGGCGTCGGGGTACAGCTCACGCAGCTGCGTCCGCCGAGTGTGGTCGGGGTGGGTAGGGAAGCAGGGGATCAGTGGCCTGTTGGAGAGCTGCTGGTACCGGCAGGAGAGTCCATCCGTCCCGTCGGTGGTCACCACGTCGATTTGGAGGGAATAGAGGAGCTGTAGAAGCGCCTCGATTGGGTGCGTGAAGGCGACGTATGGTGGCTGACTGACTCCATCCCCTCCAGATGGGCGCTGTCCGCGCATACGGAAGATTTCCCCACTCCACCGCACCTGCGGAGTGAGATTGAGGTACAGCGTGGGCAGGGGGTTGATCGCCCGTAGCGTGCTCGGCCGCACCGACACAGTGTCCATCAGCGCCGAACGGCGTTGCTGCGTGCCACAGAGATGGCTCGTCGCCATATCAGCGATCATCGCAGTCACGTCCGAAAGGATGCACTCCACGGAATTGCGGCGGAGCACATCGCCCGCGTTAGGCTCTGCTGCTGAAAAGTGGGCTTTGTGAAAGTCCCCGTGGCTGCGGCGCTCGCTGCCCCAGGGCAGCACCGACACCTCGCTCGTGCGCTCCGGCACATACAGGCGGGTGGCAGTACGCGCTGGCCCGTCAGGGCCCTCCTCACCCCCGCCACCCGTTGCTGCGTACTTGGCCAGGACGGCGCAGGTCAGGTTGAAGCCCTCTGGGGCGTCGGGGTTGCAGCTGTGGGGGCTGAGGGAGCGCCGCATCGGCTCACTGAGTCCAAAGAGGTGGTAGAAGATGGTGTCCTGCCGGAACTCGTGCAGAATGTCATTTGTCTGGAGCAGCTCGTCGGTTGCGGGGAGGATGAGTAGCGTGTTCGGACGCATGTGCGAAAAAAGGCGCCGCCGCCGCTCCGCGTACTCCTCCGCTGGGATGGCCTCGCCGTAGAAGCTGCGGCCGACGCGCGCCGTTGTACTTGCGCCACCGCGCCGCCGCGACAGGAAGAACATTCGGTCAGACAAGGGGAAAGGAGGTTTCCTCCACGCGCCTTTTTTTCCCGTTGCCACTTCGGCTCCAACAGGTGGTCCTCACTCTTCACCTAATTGAGGAAAACAAAACATATGTGCAGGAAATAGAAAGGTAACAAGGCAGAGGGTGGTAATGAAGCATAGTCATCGGCATTTTTAAGCTGCCCCGATAGGAGCACCGAATCCGTGGGTGAGGCGCGATGCAGCACACCACCCATCAGGCTTAAAACACGGCACTACAGAACTCAGGCTTTTGCCGGTCCATTGGGACGGATATGCCATTACTACACGTGTTGTCTAGGTTGCTCTTTTTTTTTCAAATTCAGGACTGGGTTGCATAGCAGGAGGAATCACTGATGTCACATTAAAAAATAAAGAAGACAATAATAAATAAGTCGAGGCACAACACACACGCGTACACAAACACACACATACACAAGGTAGTTTACAGAAAAACAGCACACAATGGGGTGTACATAAACCACGTGTGAGGTCTAGATTAACCAAGACGCGTGGAGCTGCACACGGTCGTGCATGTGATTGAGCGTATGTGTGTGTCTGCGTGGGTGCCTCCTTTTGGTTGGGTGTTTGCACAAGAAATAAAAAAAAGAGAGGCGCACCAATGCGCCGTCAAGATGACAAACAAAAGTATCCATCAAGAGAGGGGGGAAAAAATAGCAATGCACACATCGTCGGCAGTTGTTTCGATTACACAGCAGAGCACCATACCGTACGGGAGGGCAGAAAGACGGAGGGGAGAGAGTGGTGCCTCCATCAATGCACATCAAAAGGAACACGCAGCGAAATGCCCTCTCCCCGCCCCCCTCACCCGCCCTCGGCCTTCCGCAGTTGCTTCTGGCATCGCCCACTCACGCCATCTTCGCCTTGAGGTAGTAGCGCTCCAGGTACCGCTCCGACCACCACGACAGCAGAACTGCTAGGACCATGTTCAACAGGGAGAAACCGATGGTGACGTTCGTGATGGACTTGCTTGTGTGGTCGAACATGACGCGGCGCATTTGCGCCATGCGCACCTCATCACGCGACGTCTCCACCGTCAGCCTCAGCATCTTCAGCCGGTCCGCGTAGTCGGCAATCTCCAGCGGCTTGTCCAGCGCGACGGCGTCGTCGTCGATAGTGGGTGGGTCAATTTCCTCGTTGTCGGTGGAGAAGTAAACCTCCATGCCAATGGTGGGGGCTCTCCTGCGGGTACGCAGGCAGACCGTGTACACCCCCGTCTCCTCCGCGTCAAAGTAGAGGGAGGTGATATCGGCGAGGCTGTCAATGGTGTCCGCGCCCGTGTCTATCGGCTTGCCGCGCGTCTCGAGGTCGGTGCTGGGACCGTAGACGCCGAACCGAATGTCCATCAGCCGCGGGCTCAGCGCGCGGTGGGTGAAGCTGACCTTCACCGTGTCGCCCTCCGGGTCACGTACTACGTAGTGCCCCAGGCACAGCTCCTTCCCGGGATGCAGCTTCACAAACACACTCGTTGCCTCCGTCGCCGGCAGCAGCAGCATCAGCGCAACAAGCAGTGCGCACGCTGCCGCGAGGGCAGGCACTCTACGGCGGTTCGTCATTGTATTCAGTCGGGGTGCGGGTACAATCTAAATGTCTGCGTAGTTGCCTGCGTTTACCCGTAGGCGTAGCAGCTACCGCGTTTCTTCGTTTTTTTTTTTAGCGGATGTCCGTGTGCTTACCTTTGAGGTACTGATAGCTAAAGAGAGGCAGCCACGCGCTGCGGAGGAGAATCGCCCTTCACTTTTCTCTTGTTGAGTACAAAGCACGCACGCACCTGCCACCAGCAGCACTTATGTCTCGTGTACGTATGGGCCAACTAGGAGATCCCACGAGTGGCTCAAGAGAAGAAGAAATGTCACCGAGCAGAAAGAAAAATGAGACTTTAGTGTGACTAAGTGATGTCTGGCAAGAGTAGTCCGTGTCGATAAGAGAAATAGAATATATATATAGATGAGGTGCATTGGAGTAGGCGTATGTATGAGTGAGCGAACGGAATACTCATCCATACCTGTCCTCGTCAACTTAGCACTGTATTCCATGTCACAGGTAGTACAACGAGACGACAGGTGCCCTGGAGTCCCTACAAAAATAATACTAATCTTTGCTCATAGCCTCCTTTTCCATCATTAATGTCTGTCCCGAAGTGGTATTTGGTGCCCCATTGTAATGGAATACAAGCTGCGTGAGAGCCACGATTTTGACACTTTCTGTTTTTTTTCTTCTTCTGTTATTCTTGTAACGATGTTCGATTGATTATAGATTTCAGAGGTGTACAAGCCGTACGGGAGAGCAATACGCTCCGTAGGCAGTTGAAATGCTGGAATGCGTTTGTGTGGTTGGAAGTGGGTGTAAAACTACGTCTGTGACGCCACATGTCAGAAAGGTAGAGGTGGAGTGTCTGATACTTTCTACGTCCCCGTGCTGCGATTATTGTGATCATAATTGTGAGTTACAAGGGAAGAACAACGGGTGGTCAGCTGTCATACAGAGAACGGGGAGAAAGAGGTTGAGGAGGGGGGGGGGGGGGGGGAGAGGAGGAGGAAGGCGAACGGCGTAGCAAGACGCAAGTGCGCTACACTGAACAAGGGTAGTATGGCCACACACACCCATGAACGGCATAAATTATCAAGGAAAAAAAAACGCGAAGTAGCCGAGTGCCGCGTCAGCAGCAGCGGAAGGAAAAAACAAACGAAGAGGAGAGAAAAAGGGGGAAAAAAGAACAGCAAACCCGTGCTGATCCGTTTGCGATCCTTCCAAGCACCACGCGTCGGGTTCGGGGGTGAGGAGGAGAGGAGGCGGTCTCGGCGAGGGAAGTCAAGAGAAGACTGTGCTCCATGGAATAGCCCGTCTCTTCCCATTCTGTGGAAGAAGTGGCTCCCTGCGGTGTCAGTGGTGTGTGCCATGCTCGAGGGGGGAGGCTAGGGACGGAATATCATAAGTGTGTGCATAGCATGAGAGAGGGAGTAAATAGTTATATATATGTATACAAAGAAGAAGCAACAGAAAAAAAAACAACGAATACGGGATAAAGACACGCGGTGCGGTCGTTTTGTCCCCGCCCTTGTGGTACACAGCAGCAGCTTTCCAAACATCCCACTTTTTCTTTGTCCATCGCCACCAGCTCCAAATCGAAGCAAGACTTCTGCCGTTTTCACTTTTTTTCGTTTTAGTGACCTTCCTCTGCGCACCTCTTTTTTCTCTTCTCCAGGCGTCCCATCTGCTCGTCCCATCGCGTCGCGATGGGTGAGTCATGGGCTGCAATGGCCTGTCTGCGGCTGTGAGTGCGTGTAGGAGCTACCACCTTACCACCAGTTCGCGAACGCCTTTGCGAGGCGGTCCGCTGTCTGCCCGCCCTTGTCCTGCTGCACGCTGCGCTGCTGCTGCACGCGGGAGGCGAGTGTGTTGCCCTGGTCGCCAGAGTAGAGGATTACAGAGCTGAAGAGGCTCGACGCAAACTTGCGAGCGCTCTGAATGTACGAGGGGCGGTTCTGCTGCGCCTCATCGTCGTCGTAGTAGCTGCCATACACGCTGCCGACGCTGTTCTGGCGCGCGATCCTGTCGTCGCTGACGACCAGGTTCACGTAGCCGGCCTCGTTGAGGGCCTCCTGCAGGGGCTGCAGCGCGCGTCCTGCCATGAATACCCGCACCTGGTGGATGCTGGCCGTGACGGTGTACGATAGGACGCCTTTGGTCTTCTGCAAAATCTCTTCTAGGTCGCTCGTGTCGGTGCGCGGGTTCAGCGCCGGGATGTCGAACGTCACAACATGTGAGCTCTGGTTGGAAAGACCACCACCGCCGCCGCCACCACCGCCTCCAGCGAAACTGTCGCCCATCGATGGCCGCTGCCCCTCCCTGTCGCCGTCACCGTCGCTGCCGTCGTACGCGTCGTGGTCGCCGCGCCCCAGTGAGCGGCGGTAGGCCGGCGACGACCCGCGCGAGTTGCCGCCCTCGCCGCCGCCGTACGTGCTGGACAGCCGCCCGTCCTCGGCGGCCCGCCGGAGGACTTCGGCGCGGCGGGGGTCGCCGTCGGGCATCGCGACGCAGAGACAGTCGAGGGTCTTGCTAGAGAGCTCGTGCAGCTCCGGGTCGTCGTACTGGGCCTCTTTGTAGATGTTGAACACGCCGTCGGTGATGGGCTGCTCGTTAGCCAGTAGCTCCACATTCTCGGGGTGCTGCGACAGCATGTACACCGCATCTAGGGATATCTTTCGAATCTCCCGCTCCTTATTCGTCAGGAAACGGGACAGCGTCGGCAGCGTGTTGCGCCGCGCGATCGCTGGGCGGGTGCTGTAGTTCGACGACAGCGAGTGGAAGCGCTGCACGAGCGCCAGCTCCGTGTTGGCAGTCGACATTCTCTCTATATATATATACAAATAGAAGAAAAGGAAAAAGATAGTACTGCTGCATCGGCGGAAAAAAATAAGCAAGGGTACAAAACAGTGGGTGGTACGAAAGGGAGATATAGCAAAGTCGAAGAGAATGAGGGGAGAGATGTACGTAAAAAAACATATCAACAAAAAAAAATCGAGACACGACGGCGCGATGCCCCAAATGAGGAGTGGCATAACTCCTTCTTTGTCCTACACCATTTGGACAAAATTTTCGTACATAAGGGGGGGGGGGGGGGTACATTCTTTACAGTTGAACCCCTCAGATGGAGTACCGTGCCCGGTCACTTCGACGGTTTTATTTGTGTCTACAATTCTCTTTTTCTTTCCGCAGGGACGGAGGGACAGAAGACGGGTGAGAGGAAGGTTGGTCCTCCTCCCACGAAAGAGCGCTGCGCTGATCATGGTGCCCCTCTTCGTTTTCCAGAGGGAGAAAACAAAGAGTGGCGTGGCCTTGGGAGGGGGAGAGGGGATAAAGCACATTCAAAGGCGAACGTAAAAAAAAATGGGTCCCGCGACTTGCCATCGTGGACCGAGAATGAGGGAGGCAAGGCTGTCCCAACAGTAGTAAAGCAAAACGATAGGTCACAATGTTATATACGTCCTCATACAGACTGCAGGTGAACACCACCACCTATCCTGTCGGTAGGAACGGCCCCGTTTAAAAAGAAAAAAACGCCCACACACAAACATGTGAGTGATTATTATTGAAGAGTGCGTCCTTCTTGAATGGTGTCGGGTGATCGGAAGCAAGGGATTTAAAGCGATGTCTCGGTCAATCCCTCGTTGCGCGTGTGGTGTGAGTGATCCACCCCCCTGCGGTTTTATTTCTTTCATCGTTGCCCATTGAGTTTGGGAACGCAGTCTGACACCAGGCGATATCTATCTAACTAGTGAGATGCTCACATGTTAAGCATGTTCGGCGCCGTATCGATGCGGTACCCGCCCTTTCCATCCGAGACGACGCGCGAGACGTACTGCTCCGGGATGGGGCGTTCCACCATCTCGTCTTCCTCCGCCTCTGCGGGGAAGGTGACGTTCATCGAGGACACGCACGAGGTCACAATCTCCGTTTCCCGCGCCTGTGCCTTGTCGAGGAGGTACAGATTGACGGTGTCGCTATTCTCGACCGTCAGCGTCGGTGCCGCCCCCGATACCTGCATATCGCACTGCTGGCACCGCAGCATCTCCGCGGCGGCCACGACGCTCGTCATGGCGACCTGGACCTTCTTGCAGTTGGTGATCGAGACGGAGTTCACCTTGTCGGTGATGTCAATGTAGACGTGCTCGCAGTTCTCGATGCGCACGGCGTGGCGCATGTTCACCTTATCCAGCGTGATTCGGGCCTGCTCGGCAGCGGTGCCGGTCTGGTGGCGAATCACCCAGCGCTTGTCGCCCTCCAGCTGCAGAACAGGCTCGGCGGCCTTTTGCGCCGGCACCGCCTCGCGCTCTCCGTCTGCGGACTGCTTCTTGCGGTCGAGCGCGGACATGTCCGTCCCGCCGCGCACCGCCTGCTCGCGGTCCCGCTGCTTCTCCTCGCGAGAGACGTGCCGCAGCTGCGACGTAATGTTGTCGCCTTTGCCGCGGATCTCATCGAATAGTGCGCTCGTTGCGGCGCCAATGTTCGCCGCCCCTCCGGACGTAGCAGCCGGCTTCGGCGGCGGCGGCGGCGGTGGCGGCGGCGGCGGTGGGGGCGGAGGCGGAGGCGGAGGTGGCATGACGTGCGCTGTTGACACGGGGATAGAAGTAAAAGATTCGGTATGTGTGGCTTCAAATAATAAACACAACGGGTAATGGCGGGTATGTCGACGTGGAAGGGATAGGGAAAGAAAGGGAGGGGGAAGAAGGTGGAGGTGTGCACCGTGTGAGACATAAGCCCTCTTTAGAAGTAGGAAAACAAAATCAGAACGGCGTGGTAGCTGATCACATAACATTGACAACTACCCCTTTCAGTGTTCGAGGTATGCTGTGACATCTTATTTGTTGGGGCGTGATACCCGCTCTTGTGCGTGTCTCTTTTTCTTTTCTTCTTTTAGTCTTTCGTTCTTGTAGCGTCTAAACAGCGAAGGAAGTGGAGAGAAGAGAACGTTTCTCTCTATGGCATTTTGTGAGAACAGTTCGCCTTTTTTTGTGGGTGCCGGGAAGCAACATGCACTCGCGCAACACCTCTCCCCTCTCCCCGCACCCCCGCACCCTCACCTCCAGGTCAGGGCGTGAGCCTCGACAAGAGGCCCCGCAAATGATCCACAAAGGCGGCGGGGCTGGCCGACTGCGACTTCACCGTCACCTGCGCATGTCCGTCCGGCGAGACGATCAGCTCCAGGAGGTACAGCGCTGTCGTCGTTGGCGCCTGAGGGGCTGGAGCGTCGGAGAACAAGTCATCCATCGTGCTCGCTGCACCGGCTGCCTGCCTTGCCTCCGCAAAGAGGTAGAGTCGGACCGCGTCCCCCTGCGTGCCGGAGGCCAGCGTGAAGACGCGCTGCTCTTCCAACCTTTCCTCCAGTGCCTCACTGTCGGCGAAGGGGGCGGTATGGACGGAGAATGACGCAGCGGTCTGAAACACTTGCCAGGCGCGCTCAAACTCCTCAGGGCTGATGTCTGCGTCGGCGGAGAGCTGAATCGACGTTGACGCCGCAGCGCCAAGGTGCAGGGGACTGCCGCTCGAGCGGTGCTCGTCGTGAGCGGCGGTGTGCGCGAGTAGTCCGCGCTCGTGCGCCGCTTCTTCATTTTCATGGCCCGCCTGCCAAAGCGCGTCGTCCTCCCCGTCACTGTGGTAGTCGTCGTCGTCGTCGTCGTCCGCGCCGTCCTCGTCGTCGATGATGCCGGGTTGGCCCATAAACTGCTCAGCGGTGAGTCCGTAGACGACGGAGAGGGTGTCGAACTCCTCGAAAAAGAGCTTGTCCACGACGTTGGTGTCGCGGTCCTCGATAAAGGACGCGATGGGCTGCTTCCGCCCGCAAACCGCGTGCGCGGCGGCGACGGGGTCGTCGCGCAGCAGGCGGTAGTACATCATCGCGCGGTCCAGCACGTCGGCGTTGGAGAAGTCGCTCGTGAGGAGCTTGAGGACCCGCCCGAGGAACGCCTTCATCTCCGGCGGGCGCTTGAAAAACTGCATGACGGTGGAGGTGAGCAACTGCAGACGGAAGGCCGCCGACTCCTGGAGCAGGTTGTCGCCGAGGCTCTGCAGCAGGTACGGGGCGTCGGGGATGTGCTCCCCGTACTCCCCCAGCACCCACAGCAGCGCGATGCGGCTGTCCTCGTCGGCGAATGGCGAGCGCATCTGGGCGGCGACGACGGCGTCAAGCACCGGCCTCGCCGTGCCGACGGCGGTGTACTTGCGCAGGTAGTCCACCAGCACCGCGAGCGTCGCCCCGCGCAGGTGCTCCACGCCGAGGTCGATGAACTCGCGGAGGGTGAGGAGGATCTGCGGTGCTGCGTCTGGCAGCCGCAGCGCGATGCGGCCCAGTGATTCAACGGCCTTCCGCGCGACGATGCGGTTGCGATCCTCGGCGACGGCGACGAGCTCCGCGGTGATCGCCGTCGCTGAGCTGGCGTCGGCGATTGCTGCGAGAATGTCCAGCTTCACGGCCTTCACGTACGACGGGTCCGTTTGCCGGCAAAAGAAAGCCCTGTACTCCTTCTTGTACACGGCCGGGGCGCGCCGCGCGAGGAGCTTGAGATGGCAGAGCACCGCGTAGGCAGACTCGGTGCTTGGTGAGCATGTCAGGTGCATCAGCAGCGGTTGCCGCAGCCGCTCGAGGACCTGTGCGTGCACGGTGGGATAGTTTTGTGAGAGGTAGATGAAGGCGTGACTGCAGCTCAGGATGAGGCCGCTGTGCATCCCGGTAAGCCGATCCTCCAGCGCGTTCATGATGTCGAACATCTCCTCCTCCGACGCTGGGGTGTACTCGTGGATCAGGTCGATGATTTGGATCTGCTGCCATTCGTTGAGGCGTGTGAGGTGGTTGAGGAGGTGATACAGGATCGCCTTTGTGATTGTGAACGGCTGGTGCTGCGAGGGGTCGTAGCTGGTGTCGGTGTGGGGCGGCGTGGCGCGTCTGTTGCCGCTGCTGCCGGGTACAGAAGAGGAGGAGGAGCGCCCCCCGCCCCGTCCCTGACGGGCAGCCTGTTGCTCTGCCCACTTCTTATCAAAGGCGGCGATCTCGAGGAGGACCGCAAGCGCGTTGGCGCTCACCTGCGGATCGCCGTCACGCAGCATCAACAGGATCTTGTCATAGTACCCATGCGCGATGAACTCCTCGGCGGAGGCGCGGAATACGGTGAGGACGCAGAAAACAGCAATGCGCCGCACATACGCAGCGGGGTCGCCCAGTCCCTTGTTTAGCGCGGGGAGCAGGTACTCGAAGAGCTGCGGGATACCTTTCAGCGACGCCAGCGAGCGCAGTGCCAGGCCGCGCACGACGGGGCTCTCCTCACTGCATTCCTTCAGGAACGTGTTCACGCTCAGCAGCGCCAGCTCCGGGTTCCGCTCCGACTGCGTCGTCAGGAAAAAATAGATCAGCTTCTTGCTCACGAGGTCAGGCGTGAAGCAGGCGAGGGTGACCTCGGGCAGCAGCGAGGCGGTGTCAAAGCCCATCGTCATGAGGGCAATGACACGCTGCAGCACCTTCCGCTTGCGTGCTGGATCACTGTCGAGGGCAGGATCCCTCAGCTGCGCCCGCATCTCCGTCACCTCGCTCGCAGTTGCGGCGGCGGGGCGGCGAGCTGGCTGGTGGCCCTCTGCTCTGTCCATCTAGGGAGTTGTCGCTAAAGTAGCAGATGGGGCTGCAGTACGGCCCGACTGCAAATATATATTTATATAATGTGTGTGTGATACGTCCGACGGCGCGTCAGAGGCCAGGGATAGAGTGAGAGGTTGAAACTAGCAGTTTCTGTTGAAGAGAGGGAGGTTGAAGGCGGGAAAAAAAATGTGAGTAGCGTAGAGCAGAGAGAGAGAGGCCTACCATTGTTTTCTTATTTGCCTATTGATCTCTTAAAGCCCAAGAAGCACACAGTCCAAGTTTCACGGGCGACACAGGCACGTGCAACAGACATGCTGGGGCCTTATAGTAGGCGCTCGTCGAGACAGCCTCGGCATCCCGTCTTTGCGAATCGCACGTTTTCTTGTTATAATGCCGCATATCTTTGTATATTTGTTGGTTGTGTGTGTGTGTGTGTATCAGTGGGTCCTTCAATAATATGGAATTACCCAAAACAGAAAAAAAAGATATGACGGAGGAGAAGAAAAGAGTTCGAGGGGGGAAAAAATGTGGATAGTCGTGCCTGAAGACAAAGAACAACGGAACGAAAATAAACAAACAAAACAGAACGTAAGAAGTGTAGCGCCTAATGGACGTTCACCCCCCAAAGAGTTATGCGTTTAACCGGAGGTAGAGAAAAAAAATCAGGAAAGAAAAGATCACGGAGGACGGAGAGCAGACGTGAACGAAATGGTATTTCGTGACTGTGCTCGCGTGTGGTGGATGTGACGAGCTTAGGGGGAGGGCGTGTTGAATTGAGGAAGCGGGGAGGGGTTTAGTATGAAGGACAGCCGTGAAATGGGCGGGGGTGGGGGGATCGGCTTGAAAGAGGGCTTTTTGGCGTGTAAACACACCGAAACACTCACGCTCGATCACATCAATAACTGCATAGATGTGTAGGTGTATACTCCGGTAATAGTAGTGGTGGTAGTGTGCGAGATCATTGGGCCGGGGGGGGGGGGGGGATGATAGAAGAAAAAGGAAAAGCAGCACCCGACCACACAAACACATTTGGAGGTGCGACAGCTTGCCAGTGAAGACCGTCGAGCCCCTCCATGGAATGTGTGCGTGTGCATGCGTCTTGTGAGTGGTGGGTGAGAGGTACACCCATATTCTGGCTCGAAGAGAGAGAGAGAGAGAGGCCATTCAATGGAAACGAACCATGAACGCCGAAAAAAAGGCGGGTGAGGGGTGAACATGCCGTTGCGAGAGAAGAGTACGACAGCAGCAGAACAAACG
>AUXJ01004315.1:0-18079 GCA_000482205.1 Herpetomonas muscarum
CTTTTCTCTTCCTGCTCCAAATATCTCTGTGTTTTTCTTCCACCTCCTCTTCTTTGAGATTTTTCGTTTTGTAATAATGTACGGATCATGCCTGTAGTTGTCTTCTATTCGTAGTCCACCGCCATCTTTTTCTTTCTTTCGTTCCCTGTAAGGCAGCTTGAGTTCAAAAGAGTAACCGTGCCAGTGATAATTCCGCTACATCCACTCAGATATACATATATATACGCATATATACTACCATATTAACACAGATAATGCACCCCTCCTCCTCCATTTCCATGCTTGTTGAGATTCCATTTCCTTGATTGGTCTCCTTGTGTGGACAACACAAGTGGAGCAGCGCACACGTTTTGTTCTGCATCGTACGTTTCTCCTTGTTAGTGAGCACCGCGCCCAGTGTAATGGGCGCCCGTGCGCATCGCTAGGAGCATCTCTTGTTTGAATGCAGCAATGAAAAGCAGAACTGTTTTCGTGATCATTTTCTGTTTCGCGTGTGTCCCCACCCCCCTTCATTGGCTTTGTGTTTTCTCCTTTCTTTCTTTTTGTCTTTGTTCAGTTCTTCTCGTCATATTCTCTCTTTTTCATTACACAAACAGAAACATGATCCTCTCGCAATCTCTCTCCCCCTCTCCCCCCTCCCCCTTTCCCGCTTCCTCTTTCTCAACATTCGTTAAAAACACCTTGGGTTCTTTATTTCCAAAGAACCCACCCGACAATGGTCTGCTGTGACTCTCTTGAGCATGCCAGGGTTGAGCTTGCACGTATGCGCAGAGATGCACACATACTCACACGTACGCACGAAGATATTTTTCCTTTCGAGCGACCGTTTTCCATTTTTTTTTACCCTTCCCAGCATTTTTCTTTCGAATCTCGTACGTTTTTTTTCCCTCTCTGATGATGCCACTGACGCTCCGGAACGAAAATAGAAAGACACCAATAATCCTATATGGGTGACATGAGCGTGTATGCGATCAAGTGTCATAGTCGAAACGAAACAGCACAAGAGGCGTACGTGACCAACTCCGCATGGCAGCTAGTATTGTCCTCTCTGTTGTTGCGTTCTACGAATGTGTAGCAGTTGTCTACCAATCTCGTCCCCCCACAACGCGATGAACCTCGGAATGTGTGCGTGAGTGTGTGTGAGTTTTTTTTTTTGGGGGGGGGCTCATGCGTTGCTACCCGTTCGCCCACTCCTTGTGATGTCCGTGAAATGGTCTTGGATCTTTCAGCATCCTTTACTCTTCTCTCTCCCACTCCATTTTACTGCACTCTAGCGATTTCCCTATCCACTCCCCTCGGAAACGGCACAGTGACGTTGAGACGTTGCGAGTGTAGGTGTGCCCCCCAGCGCATTCGCTATATATATATATATATATATATATATATATATTGAAACCACACTATCCAATATAGATTCACCATATATACGCTGTAACACATACTATAGCACACCCATAGACCAATGAGCACAAACATTAGTCCACCTGCTGGGGCGTCCCTTGTGGTGACGCTTCCGCCAGGGGTATACAAGGGGGAGCCGGTGCGGCAGCGCCCATCGTCCTCCGATGCCGAAAACAAAAAGAAGAGCCCCCATGACTCCGCCCTAGCCGCTCCGAAGGCAACCAGCGACTCCGCAGACCCGCAGAAGGAACGCCATCATTTTGCCGGCTACCCCGCTCTACAAGTGCCGCAGTCCACGCAGCCGCTGTCGACGGCGTCCATCCTTGGCGGTGGGGGCCCGGCGACAGTGCAGCTGCTCGCGGCAGAGTCGCAGCTGCGCGCGCTCCAGCGCGAGTGTGACGCCCTGAAGGGTCGGGAGGTTGCCCATCTCACACTGCAGCGGACGTTGCGGGCGAAGGTGGACGCCCTCCGGACGGAGTTGGCGTCGATGGGGTCAACAGTGGCGCGGCAGACGGCGACACTGACGGCTCTAAGCGCGGAGATGGAGCGACAGGGGCCGTACCAGCTTATCCGCCAGCGGCACAGGAACGCGGCAAGTGGTGTTGGCGGAGAGGAAGCCAGCAGTGTCACTACTGACGTGTCGGTGGAGCTGGACGCGCTGCGGAAGGAGAAGGAGGCGCAGACCACACGCATTGTAGCGCTAGAGCAAGAGCTCGATGGCCTCCGTCGCCGCCAACCTGAAGCAATTGACCGAGAGGACACGTCAGAGGACGACAGCGATGCTGGGGACGACGGAGCCGAAGGTCGAGGCAACATGGCGTCCTCGACGGTGGCGGTCGCATTTGCGGAGATGTACCGGGTGATAGCTGCTCTCAATAGACTGTGCGATCGCGCAGATTCCACTGTAGCTGTGCCGAAGCTGCCAGCGCAACAGTCTCCTTGTCACGGGGAGCGAGTTGGGAAGGCGGGTAACGGCGATGACGCACTCGTGGACCTGTACAGCGTTTCCATCCGCATACTTTCCTTCACACCGACACGGAAAACAGCGCTGGCGGCGGCCTCGTCTGCGGTTGAGATGGTCCGCGTCCGGGGACCGTTCCAACGCATCCCCCGGGGCTCCAAAGCAGCCCCACTGCTACTGGCTGTTCCGCTAGCACAACTGAGTGAGGACGGTGAGGAGGGGAACGTCATCAGCAGGGCCACTTTCCGCACCCACGCCAATGCCGCGTGGTGGCTGCGGCTAGAGGCTGGGCCAAGCACAGACCGGGGAAGTGGCAGTGCCAGCGGCGCCTCCTCTGGTCGTGCGGTTGTGCCGGTGGATGGGCTTATTCAGTCCGGGCGCCAGGGCAGGCGCTGTGGCGCGTCTAGCGCCATTCACACCATTGACCTCGTCGCCCCCCACCGCGTTGGGGCCGATGGCGACGATGCACAAGGCAAGCACGACGCCTCGAGCTCCATCTTGGGTAGCACCATCGGCACTGTGTGCTTCGCGGTCGAGGTGGCGTCGTGTGGCAGTCCTGTCGCAGATGCCAGTACACCACAAGCGAAGACGGTGGCACAGGCGGACGATCTGCCACCGACGCCGCCCAAAGTGGAGGTGGCTGAGGACAACGGCAATAAAGAGGAGCACAGCAATTGATAGAGACAGAGACATAGCGGGAGGTAAAATGCCCTTCAAGTGCCGGCATAGAACAGAATCGGGAGGCTCTCTCTAGTGCTCCCCATTTCCTACAATCATGACACCTTCTCGTCTTTCCTCCTCTTCACCGGTAGGAAGTTTCAAGAAACGACAACAATGACATGGAAAATATAATATATATATGTATATATATATACATATATATAATGCTAGACGAAGACAACCGACACACAGTCCCCCACCGAAAACAAAAGTATCTACCTTTCTGTGGGTAACGGCCAGGGGAAGGTTACCTGGACCCCGCCATGGTCGCACACCGGTGCGCACCGGAAATTGTCTGGTTTCCTATGTGCAATTATGCCCGTTTCCGTCTACATTTCCCAAGAATCTAATCCTTTTGACGTCCCACTTGCTTACTACTATTCCAGCACCATTGTTCGTTTTCTTTTTAAATTTGAACTCAGCTCTTATAGGCGGGATCGAACCGGACTCTCGCACGAGAGCATCCAGTCACCCCTACTCATTTACTCAATACATACTTACACATCTCTTTCCCTCTATACCAATACACGCCACTACGCCAAAACAAAAGAAGGGGTGCGGCACTATAGGAGAAGGTTGGGTTTCTTCATCAGCATTGGTGCCGTACGACGACCGCGATAACCACCGCCGTCTAGATCTAGATGTGTGCGTGGGCGTGTGTGCTATCGTAGATTGTCATCCTCCGTTCTAAATATCAAATAGCGCACGCACAAGGTTTCACTTCGCCTGGTCTGCGCAATCGCAGTAAGCGGCCTAAATCAGCAGATTTAGCTTTGACAGGCGTATTGTATAAGTGATTACCCCTTTTTTTTCGTAGGAGGGACTGCACGTTGATCCTGCTGCCCACTCCTCCCTCCTTCCTTTATCTCCTGTTCACGCGCCCTCGATACCGCCACGTTGGCAACGCGTCACAGAGTAGGAAAGGCGACCACGACGTGCCACTAGGTGACAGTCACAACATCTGCTACTCGGCGTGCCCTTACAACCGCGTGTGTGTGCCGCCCCCCCCCCCCCCCGTCCTCCCTCTGTTCACCTCTTTTGATTCCTGTGGTCCTTGGAGTTGCCGTTTAGCTTCTCACTTGACTGTAATACTTCCTTCTCTTCTTTTTTATTTTGTCTCTGGTACGTCTCTTTGGTACTCAAGAAAGCACATCTTCCCCCCCCCCCCTCCCCTCCCCTAGCTGTGTATCAAGCACGCATGCGCTCATCGCTGAAGATCAACCTGGATGCGCTGGGTCCAGACGAAGAGCATGTGGCCTTCTCCGTGGAAGGGGGTGTCCGTGTAGGCTCGCTGCTGGTTTCGCCGCAGGGACTGAGCGCCTCAATGGGCGGACACTCGTATGTCATCTCGCCAGCCGACCTTACCATTCTCACCGAGCGCGAGGGCGGGGCGCTTGGCCGCGGGAGTAGCGGTGCCGTGTGGCGGGCTATTGACCAGCGCACGGGCAAGTACGTGGCGGTGAAGGAGATCAAGGTGACCAGCCAGGCGCACCTCACGGAGATTCGGCGGGAGCTCGAGACACTGTACGATAGCTCCGCACAGGCGTCGCCGCACATAGTTGACTTTTACGGCGCGTATACCCACGAGGGTTCGGTCTTCATCGCGATCGAGTGCATGGACGGCACGTTAGCCCATTTGCCCCGTCCAGTGCCGCTAGACGTGCTCGCCCACATCACCCATAGTATCCTGCGTGGTCTTGTTTACCTGCACCGGCTCCGCCACCTCATCCACCGTGACCTGAAGCCCTCGAACGTGCTCTACAGCTGCGCCACGGGTGACGTGAAGATTTCGGACTTTGGCGTCAGCTCGAACCTCGAGTGCACCAAAGGCGACGCGCTGAGCTTTGTAGGGACGGTGACGTATATGAGCCCGGAGCGGCTCAAGGGCGAGCACTACTCCTTCGCCGCGGACATGTGGTCGCTGGGACTGCTGGTGGCGGAGCTCGCGACGGGTGCAATCCCGTACCCAGGCCTCCGCAGCGGCACCGTCGAGGCTCGCTTTTGGTCGCTCCTGCAACACTTGAACAGCAATGGCGGACCGGTTCTAGAGTTGCCCGCGACGATGGACGCCGACCTCGCTGACTTTATCCTGTCGTGCGTCGCGAAGGACGCGGAGGCGCGGCCCACTTGCACGGAGCTGTTGGCGCACCCGTTTATCACCCGCCACTGCGGCCCCGCCAGTGACGACGCCGAAGTGATGGATGCCGCAGATCAGGCGGACAGGGAGATGGTCAAGCGGTGGCTAGAGACGATATGCGAGCGGTCGCACACATGCTGCTGCGGGGATGCATGGGGTAGTAAGGCGCGGGCTGCTGCTGCTGCTGCTGCTGCTGCTGCTGGCGGCGCAGACCAGTCGGTGCAGCTGGCATCTAGTGGTGTCGAGGAGATGGATGGCCGCGACGCCACGCATTTTCCGCAGACACGAGGGCCGGGACAATCGGTTTGCCTCACCGCCCACGCCGACACTGGCGCCGACGCTGGGTGGTGCCCTGGCGGGGGTTCCGGCCTGGTGCCCGACGGGGGCACCTGCTCACCAGTGGAGACCTCCGCAGGTGCGTCAGCGCCAAGTGGCGATACTGTGGCAAATGGTACCGCTTTATCATCTAGCCTACGCTACCGCCTTCCTGGGAGGTCTACCGACGCTGTTGAGGGTGGTGCTAGCCCACATGCAGTGAAAGAGACGTTGCCCCCTGCCACGGCGCCCCTCTTATTTGTCGACTGCCACGGCCAGTGTCTCACACGCGCAAGCGCGGAGCCATCAGTGAACCTCGACGAGGAGCTCGACAAACTGTTGCTCTGATTCTCCAGTTGCAGGAAAATTTGTACTGGTGACGCCTTCTCGTTCCTTCACGCATAACCCCCTTTTCACTATATATACACACACACGTATATATATTCTTTCGCGGCACTTTTTTCTTTCACCCCTCTCTGAACTGACCTTCTTGGGCGCGAATGCTATTGTATTTACTGCCCATCTCCCCACAGGAGGAATAGATGCATCACAACAGGGTTGCTAACGCGTCTAGCCTACACACACACGGGTGGGGCACACGCAAAACAGGGGCGATTGGAAGCAGGCAATACAAAGGCAGTATCCATATCTGCGGTGCCATCTCCACGTGACCCTCCGTCGTGGCTAAACACGCGCAAAACTGCACATATATGTCTGTTGTTACAGCACTATGTGCTGTTCCTCTTACACGCTTGGCCAGCAACCAGGACAGAGGAGCACCATATTCTTTCGTTTTCAACTCTTCCTCGCACAACAACAATGCGCGCATGCCAACATTTCGTTGGTGTTCTCCCCCCAACCGATATTCACCACCACCACCTCCCCCACTTCAAATCTTCCGTCTGCCCAGCTGGCCCATTTATATCTATCTGCGTGTAGACTACACAGCACTCCAACGGGGCGGGGCAATACGGAAGAGGGGTTGGTTGCTGCAATCTAACAAGGCTCACTCCCCGGGTTACCTTCTCCTCACTGTCCCTGACCTCATTGCTCTAGTTTTATTTTTCGTTTTGCCCCCTCACGAACACGCACACAGGGGCCGCTTGACAGAAACTTTGCAGACGTTCTTCGTCATGTCGTGACTGGGAAAGTTTGGGAGGGTACGGGGGGGGGGGAGACAGTCATCGTGAATAACTCCCTCTCTTTCTCTATACTCCGATAGACAGCACAACTCGCAACCGTGCTGCCATTTACATATGCACCCTACACACGCACACACGCGTCTGTTCCTTTTTTTTTCTTAATGCTACCCTTACAGGTCAACCTTCCCCTTACACAACACCTCAAACAGCTGGACACACATGTACCTACGCCTTGCCGTAAGGCGGAACATCAATGGAAACACAAACACACACACATACGCCCCCCTCCCACCCCCTCTCGTCGGTTGTAGGTGAGGGGGCCCTTAAATGTGCGAACATGCGGCAGCACTTCTCAAAGATGAGCGTTATTCAAGAACTTCCCGCTCTTGATCCTCTGTTTGAATGTCAGTTGTGTCTTCTGCCACCTCGTCTTCTTTTCCCCGGTCTACCTCCTGTCCACTAATTACTACCTTTACTTAGCAGCGACACAATTAGATCCTTTCCTAAGCAGCTTGCCGCGTCTCTATCTCAGTTCCCCCTTGTCCTCTTGGGGAACTCTTTCGGGTACTAGCTCTTTTTGTGTCGGATCCCAGTACACCAAGGAAGCAAAATACTATATATATATATATTAAAAAAAACAAGAAGACTGTACCTTTGAACGAACACAGAGTCCAGTGGAACCATACAGGAACCGTCAGCGTCGTTGGACAGGACGAGTACCGCTAGAGTAATCCTTTTCTCAACAACACACACACACACAGACACACACACACACACACACACACTCCAGCGATGTCATCAGACGAGGCGCGACGGAAGGCGCTGCAGGCGTCCAGGACGGCCTTCCTCCGCAAGGAGGCGGATCGCCAGAAAAAGGCGAGCTCAGTGGTTCTGAAGGAGAAGCTGCAGGAGATTGAGCAGGGTCTGGCTCCGTCGTCCGTCGCTGAGGCGGACTTTCTGTTACAGCGCGCGAAAGAGGTGGCTACGGCCGATGGACTTCTAGAGGCTGCCCGCCACCGTCGCGCGATGGAGCTTGGTGAGGGATCGCTTGGTGACGTGGAAAAGGAGATGGGCGGCGATGGTCTTTCCAGTGACCGTTACAACCAACTGGGCGCGAGTGCGGCTGACGACGGCTTCCTCCCTGGGACGGCCGCTCCTGCTCACGGTGCCAAGCTGAGCGGTGTCCATTCGGAGGCCCATGGCGCCGTCAGAGACGGCGAAGCAGAATCGGTGCCTGGCGACTTCGTGGCGATGGACCGTGCTGTAATAGAGGAGCGAGTCGCGAAGCGGGATTTTGTTCCCCAAAAGACGCGGGAGGAGGTGGAGCAGGAGAAGCTATTGGCGGTGGAAGGTAGGCACGCGAAGCTGCAGGAACAGCGGCGGTCGTTGCCCATCTACAGGATGCGTGAGGACCTGCTCCGGACGATCCGCGAGAACCAGGTCACTGTGCTCGTCGGCGAGACCGGTTCTGGTAAAACGACGCAGATCTTGCAGTACCTGTACGAGGAGGGGTTGCACCTGCCTAAGCCAAAGAGGGACGAGGCTGCCCCGGGCCAGGCCGACACTGGAGCTAGTGGTGCTGTTGACATAGTTGACGATGAGGACGGCGAGGATGAGCTGCGCTTAATCTGTACCCAGCCGCGGCGCATTGCCGCGATGAGCGTCGCAGAGCGCGTGGCACAGGAGGTGGGCTGCCGCTGCGGCAGCGTCGTGGGCTACAAGGTCCGCTTCGACGATAAAACCGGCCCACTCACCCGCATCGCTTTCGTCACAGATGGTATGATGCTGAAGGAATTCACCACCGACCCCAACCTCTCTACCGTCGCCGCCATCATGGTCGACGAGGCGCACGAGCGCTCGTTGAACACGGACATTTTGCTCGGGCTCCTGCGCGATGTGCTCCGGCGCAACCCCCGTCTAAAGGTGATCGTGGCGAGTGCCACGATCAACGCCGAAAAGTTCAGTAGCTTCTTTGGCGGGGCGCCAGTCTTCACCGTCAGCGGCCGCACATTCCCCGTTGACGTCTTTTACTCGGGTGAGCCCGTCGCCGACTACGTGACGGAGTCTGCCCAGACAGTCATTGGTCTCCACATGTCCAAGCCGCTGCCCGGCGACATTCTCATCTTTCTACCCGGTCAGGACAACATTGAGACGTGCGCGGAAACGATCCGGCAGTACGTCGCGGAGGCGGAGGGGCAGCTGCGGCCGCTGCTCATCTTGCCGATTTATTCTTCCCTGCCGCCCAAGGAACAAGCCCGCATCTACGAGCCAACTCCGGCGGGCACGCGGAAGGTGGTCATCGCCACTAACATTGCCGAAACGTCCATCACCATCGACGGCGTCGTTTACGTCATTGACTGTGGCCTGTGCAAGCAGGACTTTTATAACCCCAGGGCCATGGTCGAGGAGCTCCGGGTTGTGCCCACCTCCCAGGCAAGCGCCACGCAGCGCGCCGGTCGTGCGGGTCGAACGCAGCGTGGCGAGTGCTACCGCCTCTTCACGTCGTATACCTTCAAGAATGAGCTGCCGCCGGAGACCATCCCAGAGATCATGCGGTGCTCGATGAGTGCTGTTGTGCTGCAGCTGAAGGCCCTCGGTATCAACAACCTGCTACAGTTCGATTTCATCGATGCACCGTCGACAGAGTCGCTGGAGCGTGCGCTGGATCACCTGTTCCTCCTCGGCGCCATGAAGGCCGACGGGCGCCTGACGGTGACGGGTCGGCGCATGGCCGAGTTCCCACTCGAACCGTCGCTGAGTCGTTGTCTGATCAAGGCCTGTGCGCTTGGCTGTGGGCGGCACATGGCGATGGCCGCGGCCATGCTAACCCTTGACTCTGTCTTTGTCAATACCAGAGACCCCAAAGAGAAGCAGCTCATCGATGCGGCGAAGGGGCATCTCTTTGGGTTCGGCAACGGCGATGTCGCCGGCTACGTGCGTGTGCTGGACGAGTGGCTGCGCGCAGGACCGCAGGCCGCCGACTTTTGCAAGGCAAACGGAATCAACCCCCGCGCGATGGTGCGTGCCCGCGACGTGCTGGACCAAATGCTCAAGATCCTCGACCGCATCGGGCTCGACATGGACGGCGGGGACGCCCCCGGCGACGCTGGCTCGGCGAAGGACGACGACGAGGGCGAGAGCGCGCTGGCTGCCAAGCTGGCATCATCGCGTATCATCGACGTGGAGAAGCTCACGTCCGCCATCCTCTCTGGCTTTTTCTTCAACGTTGCGAAGCTGCAGGTGGACAAGCGCACGTACACGGTTGTCCGGCCGATGGACACCGGAGCCACCCCCGCTCCAGGCGCCAACCTTGCAGCCGCGCTGGAGGACGATGCGCCGACAGCGGAGCTGCATCCGAGCAGCTACCTCTTCCGCGCAGGGGCGGGGGGATCGAAGCACCAGCCGCAGCACGGCAAGGCTGAGGGCGAAGGGGCTGTGCCGTCCGTTCTGGCTGAGCGCCCCGCACTGGTCGTCTTTACGCAGCTGCGTCGGACGACAAAGCGGTACATGATGCATGTGTCCGCCATCCCGACTGCGAAGATGGTGATGGACGCCGCCCCGGGGAACTACTTTCAGGCGGAGGAACTCGAAACCGGCCCACGCAAGCGTCAGCGGCACTGACACTTTTTCCTTGTGGACCTGCCTCTCAAGCAGCGGAGGTATAAATACATGTACGTCTACGTACAATCGAATAAGGGGAGAAACTCCCCACACACCGAGAATAACAATAATAATAAAACGGAAATTGTACCAACAGCGAGAATAATGAAAGTCCTCAGTAATACTCTTCCCTTTTTTACTATCATTCCGCATGCCCAATGGAAAAAAAAGTAAACCACATACAGGTACTCTGCTCAAATCATCCCTACCTAAATTCCTCACTCGATATTCTCCCCGTTCTGAATGTTGTTTGTGTTCTAAAACACAAAAAAATATATACTCATCGACAAACTGACAAGACGCCAGACGTAGAGTGGCTGAAGGAAAGGAAAAAATAAGAGCAACATAGTGCCTCTCCGCAGTACGGTGCGTCTTTGCCACCATGCTGCGTCGCACACTGGCGAGGGCGATGATGACCCTCCACGCGCAGCCAACGCCCAACCCGCTCTGTCACTCGTTCTCGATCCCTGGCACCACCTACGAAAACTTTGTCCCGGACGGTGTGTCCTGCGAGGTGGCGCACCGCGGGCTCGCGTGGATCCACCCGCTCTCCCAGGGCCTCTTTGAGCAGTACGGCCAGGAGGTCATGAGTTTGTACATCGCCCCGCGGCAGATCTCCGTCTCGGTGTACGCGAATGTTGAATGGGAATCGGTGGAGTGGAGCATTAGCAGCTTTCTTGGCCACTACCTGATCTTCAACAACCAGTGTGTTGCCCCTGCGAAGGAGTACACGCTTATTGAGGATGACCTGGAGCTGCGGCCGGAGGACAGCGAGGTGTTGCAGTGCATTAAGGAGCTGCTCCGTGAGCAGGTGCGGCCCATGGTGCAGCGCGACGGCGGCGACGTAAAGTTGCTGAACTGGAACGAGAAGACTGGTGTTGTGTCCCTCGCGATGCTGGGTGCCTGTCGCAATTGCCCATCGTCTGAGAACACATTGAAGGATGGGATCGAGCGCGTGATGCAGCACTTTCTGCCTGAGGTGACAGAGGTTATCGAGGCCAAGGGCCACCAGTTCTACGAGGACTACGAGCTGCTGTTCAATTCAGAGGCGGCGCTCTACAAGGAGGCCGCCCGTGTGGACCTGGAGCGGCGGCGCAACATGCGGGAGAAGCTGACGCCCACGGTCATGTCATTTAGCGCACTCAACGAGCCGGATGGGGATGACTAGAGAGAAGCGTACGTGACCGTGTACATTATCATACCGTATTGACAAGTTACTTTCGTCGTCACCATAACCACCCCCTACCGCTCCCCCGCCAGGGAGGGTTCGGACTTATCGGCATGTGGCATACACCACAAGTACTCACATTAGATTATATATATTTATACAAGCAGGATTGGTTTCTGACAACCTCGCGAAAAAAAAAGAGGATTAATTAGTGAGTCCGGTCAGTCTTTATGACGACAGAATATCCTGACATCTGCTGACTTCGCTACCTCTACAGCGTGAATGTGTCTCTGTGCAACAATAAATAGGCAGCCCCCGCCTTCCCTCCTTATATGGTGAGGCCCGCAGTCTTTCACTACTCACTTCATATTCTGTTGTACATGAAAAACTCTACAACGATACAAGTATGAACCCTGATGTGCTTGTTCATTTTGTTGCTTCTCTACCCGTCTCTCTGTTTTCTTTGCGCTTCACAACTCCGCGAAGAGGGAAGCACTTCAAAATTGTTTCACCACTCTTTCCGAGTTTATAGCTCTCTTTCCTTTTCCTTTATTTTCGTTGTTCTTCGATTTTCGCTTTCCTTGGTGGATACGCTTGGCACATCGAGCTCTCTCTCTCTCTCTTTTTGTTTTCTCCGGTGACCTCCTACTTCTCCGGTTTTACTTCACCTTCTCCTAGCCAGCCCTTGCCCTCTCTTGTCACGCCACGTAAACGGGTGTTTCACTGAGAGAACGCTTGCACAACAAGAAGAAGCAAGCAAAAAAAAGACCAACAAGCACACAAGACACGAGCTGTAAGTTTATCCTTCAACAATGCTGCTTCGTGCCCGCTACGAGAGCTCTGACGACATTGGCGTCTTCTCGCGTCTGACCAACGCGTACTGCCTTGTCGCCACGGGCGCCTCCCAGAACTTTTACTCCGTCTTTGAGCAGGCCCTCGCCAACCACGTGCCGGTGATCTACACCTCCATTGGTGGCTCCCGCGTCATTGGCCGTCTCTGCATCGGCAACCGCCATGGCCTAGTCGTCCCCTCCATCACCACGGACCAGGAGCTGCAGCACCTGCGCAACTCCCTCCCCGACTCCGTCAAGGTGCAGCGTGTAGAGGAGCGTCTGTCCGCTCTTGGCAACTGTGTCGTCTGCAACGACCACGTCGCGCTCATCCACACCGACATTGGCCGCGAGACGGAGGAGGTCATCCGTGATACGCTTCAGGTGCAGACCTTCCGCACCTCGATCGCGGAGAATGCGCTGGTCGGTAGCTACGCGGTGGCCACGAACAAGGGCTGCCTCGTGCACCCCAAGACTCCGGCGCAGGATATGGACGAGATCTCGTCGCTGCTGCAGGTGCCCGTCGTTGCGGGCACGATCAACCGTGGTAATGCCGCGATCGGCTCCGGCCTCGTGGTGAACGACTGGGCCGCCTTCTGTGGCCTGACGACGACTGCGACGGAGCTGACGGTGGTCGAGCGCGTGTTCCAGCTGCGCCAGGCCGGCGCTGGCGGCGCGGCGATGGGCGGTGCGGGGCAGGAGGGCGACCTGCTGCAGAACGTGCGCGATGCTCTGGTGGACGAACTGGCGTAAACGTCAATGACACACATAATAAGAAAGGAGAGGGAGAGGGCAGCAGTAAGAGGGTACTCAACTGCGTGCGTCTGGCAGGAACAGCCGCGGCTGTCGGTTGAGAAGGCACTCAAGAGGAGAGCAGAGGAAACAGGTAGGGTGGGCAGAAGAAAGCGCAGAACGAGGACCTCGGGATTTCTGGGATTCCTCTCTTACAGCTGTCCAAACCTTGATCCTATTTCCTCCTCTGCGTGTGCGTGCTAGAGTTGCCGAAATTCTTGCCTGCCTCTTTGTCCCCATTAGTGTCGCCCTTTTCCTTCTTCGTTTGCGTTTAAGATTCCAATACACACCGGTTAAGACATTGTCATTACTTCTCGTTTTGCTTTTGCTCGCTATGATTCCCGCCCGTCCTCTCGTTGTCGCTTCCCCATTTCATCTTTTTTTTTATGTCTTCTCTTATTGTTTCCTTGTTTTCTGCATTGGTCCCACCAATCATCTCCCACCTGACACTAATAAACGTAATTAAATGTTTGACTGAGGTTTTTAAAACAAAATCTAAAAAAAGATTCATTGTCAGCGAAAAGAAAAGATACAGGATTACTATCACGAAAACTACGCATTTCATCGTAGCGCAGACCCCGCAATTGGGGTATGGCGCCTATTCGTCTGTATCTGAACGGAAGTATTCAGTATGCAGTACCGCAAATGTGTTTAGAGGGGGAAGGAAGAAGGGCTATCTTAGCCACACAGGGAGCTGTTTACCCCAATTCCCCCTCTCACTGCGAGTCACACTACGCTGTACAGTGTGAGTGGCATTTGTACAGTATCAGTGCAAACGGAGCGTGTATATATGTTTCTTATGAAAGTGACTCTAAATGATGTTCAAGTTGTCCTACTACTAGTGTCCTCTTTTTCTGCTTCCCTTCTCCTGCGTCATACATCCACACCGTGCCTAGAACTCGCGACGAAACCGCTAAGAAGAAAACACTGACTGTTCTCTCCTTCTCAGTCATCTTGGGGCAAAGTCTTAATTCGTTTGTTGCTCTTTCTTCTCCTCGTCTCTCCACCAGTCTGAGCACTCGCACAGTAGCACTCCTCTTTGGTGTTCGCTCTCTATCTCTTTTCTTTTTTAATAGTGCACTGAACGTGGTGAAAGACGTGAGAAAAATTGTGTGCTAGTTTTACTAGCTATTCTTCAGCTCGTTAGCTTAGCTGTCTTTTACTCAACAGAGTTGTTTTCTTCCAGCTACGCTTCTCACTAACGCACGCAATCGCTGTTCGTTGCGATAGAATTTTTCGTTCCTCTCCCCTTCCTTCTAGCTTCCACACATATTCATCATTACCATTGATAGCTCTTCCATTGCGTTCTCACCTTTTACCACCTGTCCTCCCTTTTCACGAACGCATCGAGGAACAGAAAGTTCTTGACCACTCTTCATATCTTTTATTTTTAATATTATTTGCTCCCTTTCTGTTTTAATTCTACGTGCATCCCACCGACATATAGTGTAGTGCACATCATGGCGGACGCACACAAAGCCGCGTCGCGCAATAGCCAGCGCTTCGGCCCGTACGTGGTGTGCGAGACCATCGGGCGGGGCACCTTCGCCAAGGTGAAAATTGCTATCCATGAGACGACCAAGGTACGCGTGGCGCTGAAGATTATTCCACGCAAGGTGATGGACGGCGATGCCCACTCGGCAACAAAGATTCGCCGCGAGATCAAGGTGATGAAGGTGTTGAGACATCCCCACATCACCCGCCTCTACGACGTGGTGAAAACAAAGCACGATATCGTGCTAGTCCTTGAGTTTGTCTCGGGCGGCGAGCTCTTCGACTACATTAGCAAACGTGGCCGCCTTGACGACAGCACCTCGCGTGTACTGTTTCAGCAGCTGGCCGGTGCCGTCGCGTACTGCCACCGGTACCGCGTGACGCACCGCGACATTAAGCCGGAGAACATCATGATGGAACACGGTTCGCACAACATCAAGCTCAGCGACTTTGGCCTCTCCTCCATCACTCATGACGGACGCTTCTTCGAGACGAGCTGCGGCACACCCAACTATGCTTCCCCGGAGGTGGTGAGTGGGCAGTTGTACGGTGGTCCCGAGACCGATGTGTGGAGCTGCGGCGTCGTCCTGTACGCAATGCTCACGGGGACGCTCCCCTTTGACGACAGCAACGTGAGCGGGCTCTTTCGAAAGATCCAGACCGCTGACTACCCCCCGCCCCGCGGCGTCTCGCGCGAGGCGGCGGACCTGATCCGGCGCATGCTCACCGTCAACCCACTGGAGCGCGCAACGATGGAGCAGGTGATGCACCACCCGTGGCTGAAGGTCAACTTCCCGCCGTATCTGCTGTCGCTGCACTACGGCGCGGTGCTCGACACGATGCGCTTCGCCAAGGACCACTCCGTGTCGGAGGAGATGCTCGACGAGGAGGTGGTGCGCGTCGTCGCGTCGCGGTTCCGCATGACCCCGCAACAGGTGGTCGACATCGTCGCCGGTGAGGAGGAAAACATGCCCTCCATGTGGGAGGTTCTGGCGGAGGATGGCTCCGGCGGCGACGACGCGCCAGCCAAGACGCGCCGCTACCCTGCGGCGCACTACTGGGAGACCTTCTCGAATGTGTTAGACTCGAAGCTGTGGCCCACGCCGCTAGACATCCCTCCGGCGGAGGTGGCGCTGCGCGACGAGACGCACGACATCGTCGTCTCCTACCTCATCCTCACGCAGAAGAAGCAGAACCGGCTCGGGCCGGAGGAGTACGCGAAGCGGTCGTTTGGGGAGAGTGCGAGCAACCTCCTCCAGTCGCAGTCGCAGCAGGGCTACGGGTCCCTCAACGCCAACTCGCTCCATCAGCTGTCGACCAACTCCAGCTTCACAGGAAGCAGTCTGGCGCAGACAAGCACGACAAACCAAACGCTTTCCCGTCCCAAGGAGCGGGGCGAGAAGATCCTTTTCCCTCTCGCGCCAGAGAAGTCAGGCGGTGGTGCCTCGGGAACAGCAACCACTGTCGACCCCGACGCCGACCCCGCGGATGACCCGTGGATGGAGGGGTACAACTACCTTGCGGCCCCGTTTCTCCCGCTGCACCATGAGCAGTCCCAGAGCACCCTCCTCGGCTACCTCTTCAAGGTTAACGAGTTCCCCGTCAGTCTGCTGCGGTCTCGAAACCTGGAGGTGCAGGCGCTGGAGCGGAGCTGTGCGAACACCAGCATGGTCGGCAGCTTCGCGGAGATGCCAGTCCTCCTGCGCCCGGTGCCCAACGCCAACCTGGACGCCCCGGGGAACGGGCCCGCCTACGGGAACAGCGGGGTGGGTGGCAGTAGCACGACCAGCTCTACCCTGCTACGCCCGCTGACCCCGTTGGATGCCTCTCGCCCGCACCAGGACCCTCTTACCTCCACGCCAAGGGCGACCACACCAAGTGGAAAGCAGCAGGGCCGCCGGGAGAGCCGCGCCGGTAGCAGTCCAGGCAAGGGCGGCAGCATCACACCAGCGGAGCAGGAGACGGTGCTGGACCGGTTGTACCGTGTAGAGGTGGCGACGCGTTTCGGAAACGACTTTATCCGCCACGGCGTGCTTTTCCGCTCGACAACCCCCCACGACACCCTCCGCGCCACATACACGGCGATGCGGGAAGAGGGGCTCATCTGGCGCCCCATCTGCGACTACTACTTCTCCTGCGTGCGGTTCCCAAACGTGAAGCTGCAGGTCAAGGTTTACAAGGTCACCAAGGAGGAGCAGATTGTGGATGTGAAGGTGTCCGCGCAGAGTGGGATGGTGTCCTACGACGCGGCGATTTCGCTTCTGGATCGTCTCCGCACGAAGGCGATCCGCCTTGGTGACAAGAGTGGGAAGAAGGCGAAGAAGCGTAACTCGCTGCTGACGCACTTCTCAGCCACGAGTACCTCAAAGCGGGACGCGAAGCCATTTAGCGCGGCTGGCGGGGCAACATTTTCGTCGAGCGGGAAGGGATCCATCGCCAGCACCTCGAGCGTGCCCAGCGCATCCGCCTCAAGGAAAAGGTAAGAAGCAGTGTTTCCTGTTGTTGAAGTCCCCCCGTTTTCCCCCTTCCCTATTTCCTTTCCCTTTCTCTTCACTGTGTCTCCGTATGAATGCCAGCGCAATTGTTTTTCTGCTTCATTTTTGTTTTCAGGTTCCTTTTTCTACAATGTTTTCCTTTTAGCGCGTGCGTTCCAACCGCTCAAGGTTGTATCGCTTGTCCATCGAATTGTTGGATTTCTCTCTCCCCCCCCCTCTCCACTCTCTTTTCCTCACCCCACTCTTCTTCCCCCTTCTCTACGAATACTCAATCACAAACTTACACAGACACACTTTCTTCCGTCCGTTTTTGATTACCTTGCCTTTCCTGATCGCAAAACGACGTTCACAAAAATAAAAACGAAAAACGGTAGTAATATACATGCAGAAAGGACGGAGGGAAGCGTGTCGACAGCACCAGCCTACACGCCTGTTTGCTGATAATCACACAAAGTAGTTGATACACATACTAACCCTGTTACCCTTTATCCCCAAGTTTCAACGTTTGCCTAACATCACTGTTCTTCTTTTCTTTTCTTCTTTTGCTTAGACACACAAACACACACGCACCCACAGAGAAAAAGAGAGCCTCACACTAACACGGCACCGTTCACACTCGCGGGTTTTTGTCGTTCTTTCTCTTCTATTCTTCTTCGACATCCCGTTTCTGTTTCGTCAGTGTCGGTTGCACCTGTTTGTAAAGCACATGTAGGAAAACAGAAGGGAAGCGTTTCTCCCCCGGATGGAGGGAACCTTGCCTATTCCTCCTGCTTGGGTGTCTATTGTTTAATACCTGTATTCTCCCTTTCTTTGTTCAGTGGGTAGTCAGCACCACATGGTGTTGCCTGTGTTTTTTTATTGCGACATCCTTTCTTCGATTTTCGACATCTACTTTTTCATTTTAGCTCCCTTTTCCCCTCATATATATATATATATATATATATATATATATATATATATATCT
>AUXJ01004361.1:0-13902 GCA_000482205.1 Herpetomonas muscarum
CCCCCAGCCCCCAAAGTCCAACAGAAGCAGCAGCAGCGGATCATGCGGCCGCCGCGGCGACTGCAGCCGCCCTATACGAGGCCGAGCACTACAGTGAGTGCGTCGACGCCGTCGCGCGCTTTCTTCGCACCGCCGTCTCGCAGAACGGCGGGCGCCGCGCCGGTGCGGGAGGGGCCGCTCGGCCGCCCTTTGGCGTCGTCGGTCGCCTCCTCCACCTCGCGGTGCACTCGCTGCTGGCGACGCGCAGAAACGCAGAGGCCGGCGAGCTCCTGACCTTGTGGAATCGGTACAAGGACGCGCACGACCCGCACGCACGACTCGCGGCGACAGCGTCCCCCTCCTCTTCCCACTCTCCCCCGGCGCAGCACAGGCAGGACGGGAACGGGTGGCCGGCTGCCACCCACAGCGGCACAGACAATCGCGGCAGCGCTGACGACGCACTGTGGAGGGCTGTTCTTCTTGCGGATACTGCCGCATTTTGCCTTCTTGGCGCGTCCCCCGCAGCCCCCTCTGGAAGCAGCCCCCAGCAGCAGTTTGGCCGGTGCCTTGCCGATGCCCTTTCGGCGGCGCGGCAGTTGACGATAGAGTATGAGGCCGACGCTGACGCAGAGGCCAGCCGCCGCCTCGTCGTCTCGCTAACAACAGCCGCACTGGTGGGGGAAGGGGGCGATGGCGCAGGCGGTGGGAGTCACCCGGCACAGACGACGACGAAAGGCGCCGATGTCGGGCAGTTGGTGGATCTGTGCGTGCGCCTCCTCCTCCTCGCCGTCCACGCCAGGGCTGAGGCGGCCGCCGACGCCCGCGCGATTGACCATTGGCTCTCCGAGCAGCCCACTCTCGCCGTGACAGACGCCGCTGCCCCCGGCGGGGCCGGCGAAGGGCGGCGCGGGGGGGAGGCGGCTCTGTCACAGGGCACGCTGGGCGCGTGGAGGCTGCTCGTCGCTTACCGCGCCGGCAGAACCGCGCGAGGCGAGGCCGCAGCCGCCCCGCCAGCCGTGCCCGACGACGTGGCCGCGCTGGCGTCTCTCTCCGCCGCAGCAGCAGAGGTGCAGCGGCGGCTGCGGTGTGCGGCTGGCCGGAATGAACACGACGTGGCAGTCGCCCCTCCTAGCAGCAGCAACCGCTTTGCCGCCTCGCCGCTTGTGGAGGAAATTGTGCGACGGAGACTCGCAGGGGCCCCCGCCCCCCCTACCCCATCCGACACGCCCTATCGCGGTGATGGGAGCGGTGGCGCATCCGCGCCGGAGCCGCCGCAGCGCCTGCGGTTGCTGTCAGACGCCCTGCAACTCGCCGTGGCCTCTTTTCTGCTGAATACGGAGGCCGCCGCGCGCCATGGGGTGGGTGTGCCCGCCGACGTGGCCGCACGGGCGCGGCTGCACCTCGATGAATTTCTCGTCGTCGCTGCTCTGTTCGACGACGAGTGGGCGCGGCTCACGGCGGGGGGCGGCGAAGGCGCAGGTGACTGCCCCCTCCACCGGTGCATCGCTGCGCTTCACGTCGTTGACGGTCTCGTCACGCTGTCGTCGAGGGCGCTGGCGGCGACGGGTGGCGTCGCCGCCGTGGACAGCATCGCCGACGCGGAGAGGTGGTGCGCGGCTGGCCGTGGAATCCTACGAGGGCTGCAGGCGCAGCTGCTCGCCGCGGCAGGGCGACGCCGCCCGCCGGTGCCGCTCGCCACACTGGGGCACCTTCTCTCCATCAGCCTGGAGCAGGAGGCGCTGCTGACGCACACGCAGGCACGTCAGGGACGCGTGGAGCGGCGGAATAGCAGCAGCAGCAGCAGCAGCAATGGAGGGGCGGCAGCGGCGACGGCGACGCTCCTCCGGCGGAGTCTCGCGTGGTGGCGGCTGTCGCTGCGGAACCACCCCATCGTTGGAGCGACTGAGCGACGGTGGCCCAGCGACAGGCGGCAGAGGTCGCGGCAAAGGGGCGCACCCGCACAGGGCGAGGACACCAACGACGACGGCGAGGTCACCCGCTCACCGTCGCCGGGGGAAGAGGCGCGGCTGCTGCGGCCGCACCTCGCCGCCGTCGACGGCGCGGATGCGGAAACATTCAGCCTTTTCTGTGACGCAGATCCCTTTCGCTGCGCACGGCTCGTTCTCGCGCTGGTGGATTGCCTGCTGCCCGGCGACGGATCGGAGAACCTGTTTACCGCCGCCCCCGCAGCTGCAGCAGCAGCAGCAGCAGCAGCACCGGCGACTGCGGGTGATGGACTCGTGGGGGGGGCTCAGGCGGAGGCCCACGGCTGGGGTGTGCAGGGCGACGCGGGCGCGGCACTCGCTGCACGAGCGGAGGCGCTGCTGCGTGCGCTTCTCTCCTCTGTAGAGCAGTTGAGTGATGGCTGCGAGGGCGCCGCCCCCCCCTCTCGGGGCACACCGCCCCGGCCGCGGCCCACCTTTTCCGTTTCCGCATCGTCGCCCGCCCCAGCGGCGTCGCCCCCGGGCTCTACCTCGTCGAGCACCGCAGTGCTGCTGGCAATGGGTGAGGCCGCGCTGGCGCGGGTGCTGGTGCGCCGGCTGCAGCGGCTCCCCCCACCCGCCGTCGTCCCCTCTGCCGCCGCAGAGGAGTTCCACCAGCGGCGGAGACAGTACCTCCGAGAGGCCGCAGACCTGTGTCGGCGGGTGTTGGACAGCGACGCGGGTGGGGAAGGCCACCGCCAGCCCCACAGCGCACACCATCCCCTGTGGAGCTTTCCAGCGGCACGCACCCTCCCCACATCAGCGGCGGCGGCAGCGGTGGGGTGCGATGACGCACCGCCCGTGTGGCTCTCCCACAGTGCGATGCCGTTCCTTTCTATGCGGCTGCTGGAGGGTGGGGGTGGGGGCGGGGGCGGGGCCCCGCTGCCGTGGGAGGCGCGCGTCGTCGCGCTCGAGGCGCTGTCGGATCTCCACCTCCACGCCGCGTGCGGGGAGGAGCGGCCAGTCGCGCGGCAGCGCGAGGGCCTCGCGTCGGTGGCGTCGCTGCGCCGCGCGGTGGTGGAGCGGCGTCGGGCGCTGGGGGCGTGGGACGCGCGCGTCGCGGCGGCCCACGTGCGACTGGGATGGCGCATTCTCGCCCTCCAGGCAACCCCGTCGTCGCGGGGATGGGCACGGGCGGCAGCAAGCACCGAGGACACACGCTGGAGTAGCAACAGCAGTGGTGGTGGTGGTGGCTGCTGCGGCGTGGAGAGGGTGGTGGTGGCTGGGCCCGATGCACGGGAGGCGCTAGAGGCGGCGGAAGCAGCCATGCAGTCTCTGGAGGGCATCGTGCGACTGCAGCTGGGGCAGAGACAGCCGCGGGAGGCGAGCCACAAGGGCACCTCCTCTGCTGAGGCTACTCCCTCTGTCAAGAGCCCCACCGTCATCGCAGAAGGCGACGTTCGAGCAGTGCTCACCGGCCTGACGCTCTACAAAAGCGCCTCGACGCTGAAGTCGGCGGCTATTCGATCGCTGAAGGCGCATTAAGGCGCGATAATTGTACGAGTGCATCATACGTGGTATGTATGCGTGTGTGTGTGTGTGTGTGTCGGTGACATATATCGGCGGGGTTAAGATCATTCCTATCCTGCACACATCCATAACCTCCGTATGCTGCTCGTCACGTCTGCATAGAAGCAGTGCAGCAGTCTCCACATAGACTAGGTGCATAAAGTCTCACACGAAAGAAAAAGAAATCAAAAAAAGGGAAAGAGGAATGATACACATGTCACCTAAGGGAAGATCTGTATGGTCCCTCCTCTTATCTCGATCATTATTACTATTATTTTCAGAGAGTGGAAACTCTCTCTCCCTCTCTCTCTCTCTCTCACACATCACCCTTACCGGTAGGAGGGGGGGGGGGGCTGAACTGCCGACAATGAATGGTCCTCTGGCATATCAGAACACCCACACTACCGCTGCAAACACTCCAGCACATAACTGAATCTCTTTTCCTTTCCTTTTCCATCCTTCCCCCCACCCCCACCCCCTTTGTTGATGGGTGCCATCCAGGGGTAGACATTCATCCAACCCATACACCCCTTCCCGTTGGTGATACACACACGGAACGGAAAAAAAATCACACCCACTCAAATAGTGCGGAACAGAAAGCTCCTTGTGCGAGCGGAATAGAGAGAGAGAGAGAGCGTGAGAAGAGAGGAACGCGCGGGCGCGGCAGCAGTACAATGAGTGTGGATTTCACACAGCGACGGCACCTCGGCGACTTTGGCGATGACCGGGCGGCGATGACGCGGGATCGCATCCGGCGCCTCGTCATCAATCACGAGGCGCACCTGTTGAATGAGCAGCACCGCTTCGCGACGGACGCCGCGACCGACATCACCCGCGCGCCGACATGGGTCGCCCGCGCTGACGTTCTCTCCCTTCAGCTGGGCAGCGCCGCCACCGCAGCGGCAGCAGCGACAGCACGCCGTGCAAGAAGCCAAGACCATGAAGACCGCAGCGACAGCGAGGAGGAGGATGAGGATGACGACGACGACGACAGCAGTGGCAATGGTCGGATGGGTGGCCAGAAGCCGGGGGTGTGCCCCGGCAGCGCCGATGCCTCTTTTGCCCGCCTGCTCGGTCCTGTCCTCCTCACCGCCGACTCGGCCCCGGGAAACAGGAGGAGCGCCAACAATGGCGGCAGTGGCAAGAGCAGCACAGGACAGGTCGGTCCTGTGCTGTTCCGCGTGCTCTTGTGCTTCACATCCGCCGTGGCGGAGATGCAGTCCCTCACGCGCGACGCATATCACCGCTACCTGCCGACCCTCGTCGCGTTCGATGACGGCGCGCGGGGCGCCCAACACGCCGCCGACGCTAACGGGATCACCGGCAAGCGGAAAAGGAATAACAAGAACAAAGTCGACGACGACGACGACGACGACGACGATGTCGACAGCACCGCCGACTCCTCCGCCGGTGTTGCGACTCTGATGGAGCGGCACTTACAGGAGCTGTGGGCGTGGCAGCAGCGCGCAATTGACCTCGCTGTGTACGTCCTGCGGCAGCTGGCCGCCCTCTACGCCGAGGCGACGGCGGGCGGTGGCGGCAATGGCAGTGGGGGCGCCCTCACTGCCATTGCCGCCGCGAGGCTGAACAGCGTGTGGCTGTCGCTGACGGAGCTGCTCGGGGCGATGGCGGCGGTTGACGAGGTCCTCCACCAGAGCACGCGGCTGAAGGAAGGGTACGTCGAGCTCCACAAGGCCGTCGCGCAGATGCGGGCAGCGGCAGCGGCGGCGGCCACGACGGGGCGAGACGGCAGCGCCTCCTCACGATCCTCCCCACCGTCGTCGCCGGCGAGCAGCTGCGACGGCGATTACGGCGGCAATGGCAATGGCAATGCCAGGGGCAGGCGGGGAAAGGGCGGGGGCAGGTTCGACTGGCGGAATCGGCGCCGCGGCCGGCGTGGCAGCGACGAGGACAGCAGCAGCGATGACGGCGAGTGTGACGACGGCGTCGACGAGCGGCGCCTCGCGATGGTGCAGCGCGTCGTCGTCCTCGTTGGGGACGATTTGCTGCGGTACGGCAAAGTCCTCCGCGTCGTGGCGGAGGAGGCGGCGCTCGGGCACCGCGGCCCCCCCTACACGCCCCGCCGACCGCCCCCGGCCGATGGGGGGAGCAACGGCGGCCCGCGAAGGGCCCACCGGAGGGAGGAGGACGAGAGCGCTCCGGACACAGCGGTGCTCGTCTGCCGCGGCCCGCGCTTCCGCCGCGAGATGCTCGGCGTGCTGGAGTACCAGCTGGCCAACCTGGAGGGCGACCTCGGCACACCGCGGGAGAGCACGCAGCACCTGCGCATTCTGAACACCGCGGCGCTCTTCTACGTTTGCATGAGCATCTTCAAGGTGAGCGCCGCATCCACCGAGTCCCCATCCACCGTCAACGGCGGCGGCAGCGGCGCATCGGCGGCAAAGCCGGCGGAGCTGGATGCGTGCCGGGCGCTGGGGCGGCGCCTCTTTCAGCTGCACGTGCGCGTCCCCCTGGTGAACATCATGGGCCGCTTCAGCGTGTGCCCTTCCCTCTGGCTCGCGCACCGGCTGCCGCTCGAGGTCCACCAGTACCTGTACAGCAAGCCCGCCAACGCCGCGGGGCAGGGCGTGGTGAGCTCTGTCGTGGTGGCCGCGACGCAGGTGGTGTCGGGCAGCCTTCGCGCCTGTGAGCGGCAGAAGGTGCCGCAGCTCATGGCGCTGCTGCACCGCCTCACCACTCTTATCGCGGCGTGGCTCATCGAGATGCGGGAACTGCCGCTGCCGGGTGTGACGACGACGACGACAACCGCAGCCCCGGAGGTGGTGCCCACGCAACAACAACAGCAGCAACAGCAGCAACAGGGCGAGCGGCCGGCTGGGGGCCGTGCCGCAGCTGCTCAAACGACAGTGCGGACGCCGTCGCGGCAGTTTGTGGAGTCGTCGGTTCTGCTGATTCAGCGTGGCATTCTCCTCGCGCGGGACCTCAAGCACGCGCTTGTCACCACCCTCGCCGTCCTACAGGCCACCCGCGCACGCGCGGCGCCGTTGCCAGACAACCTCGTTGACAGCGTCGCCCACGGTGCGGAGCTGCTGCTCATGATCCGCGAGGCCTTCCACGAGAAGAGCGGCATCTTTGCCGGCAGCTTCGACCTCATCATCGCATCGATAACCTTTGTGATTGAGAAGCACCTCTACACCGCCCACTCGGCACTCCGCGCCGCGGCACAGGCGCGTCAGCGACGCGGTGGCGGCGCCAGCCACAACAGCAGCCCACCCCCGCCTGCGGCAGGAGTGGGTGATGGGGTCGGGGCGCGGCTCTCCCCCGCCGCCCTGTCATCCCTCACCGCCGCGGAACAGCTCGAGCTGCGGGCACTGGAGCAGGCGCTCCTCCTCCTCCACCGCCCCTGCACGCCCGACAGCCTCCGCGCCCTCTCCCTCCTCCTCGACATCATTGGCAACCGTCGCCACGTGCCAACCCGCGGCGGCGCCAAAGACGGCTCGAACAGCGCAAGCGGCCATGCAGCCGCGGCAGCAGCAGCAGCAGCCGCGGCGAGTCGCGACGCCGTCTTCATGGCCTTCTCCCAGCTCACCCGCGTCGCGGAGTACCAGATGCAGCTGAAGGAGGCCACCACCTGCGACTTTCTTTACTGGCACCGCGCCGCTCTGTATCCCAGCTTCTTCCGGCGCACCTACGACCGCCCGAGTAACGCGCCGCGCCTGCCCTACCTCGCCGCCGCGCTCGAGGACTGCGTCGCGGCGATTCTCCTCCCCGCCGACGCCGACATGACAGCATCCGCAGCCGTAGCAGTGGCGGACGGCGAATTCGGAGGGGCCCCCGCGCCCCGGTCGCTGCTGCAGGCGTATTACGACTTTGTGCGGGGTTGCCTCGCGGGGGAGCTGACGGCGCCGCTGTGCACCGACATTGAGGACGACCTCCGGCTGCACACGCACGGGGCGGTCCTTGGGCAGCCCTTCCGCTCGCTGGTGGCGGCAGCCCCCCGCGCCTCGCCAGGTGGTGGTGGTGGTGGTGCGGGGCGCGCGTTGCCGGCGGTGAAGGATCTGCAGCATCTGACGCGCCTGGCGCCGTTCAAGCTCTGCGGCGGGTGGTGCCACCTCGCGGCCGCGGTGGAGGACCATCTTGACCGGCAATACTACAACCTGAACGCGCTGATGCCGAACGACTGGAAGACGTACCAGGAGATGCGCCACCTCGCGCAGGAGCGCTACGGGCTCGTCGTCACTGTCGGGGAGGGCTCCCTCCCCGGCGGCATCGTGGACCAGGGTCTGGATGTTCTCGTGATCACCGAGGACGTGCAGCTCTTCATCGCCCACTACACCTACAACCTGAACGAGCAGCTCTTCCTGCAGTGGCCGACGAGCACGACGGCGAAGCACCTGCACACGCTGCACATCAAACACGTCGCGAACTCGATCCGCACGCACGGGACGGGCATCATGACGTCCACCGTCAGCCACGTCTACCGCTGCATTCTCAAGAAGCTTGCGACCATCTCGCGGTTCATCGAGGACGACCTCGTCCTCTCGCGGCTGCTCCAGGACGAGCAGTGGGTGCAGGCCAAGAGGCGGGAGCGGCAGGCAGACATCCGCGGCAGCGACATGGACAAGAACAGCAATAACAACTCCACGAGCGAATCCGACATGGGGAGTTTTGTTTACCCGCTCTCACGGGCACGCCGCTTCCAGGACGAGATGCGCAAGCTGGGCCTCGCGGAGGACGGGCAGACGTTCCTCGCCAAGTTTGGCCGCCTCGTCGCGGAGGTCGGCAACGCGCTCGGGTACGTGCGCGTAATTCGCAGCGGCGGCCTCCGGGCGATGGCCGAATCGGCGCAGTTTCTGCCAAGCAGCGGCAGCGGTGGCGTCGGCAAGGGCCGCCGAACCGGGTATGTCGTCGGGAGCCACGCACCCCTCGTGAGCCGATTCGGCGGCACCCTTTTTGCTGATGCCGATATGAACATGATCACCAACAGCAGCAGCAGCAGCAGCAGCAGTGATTCGGGCGACACCTCTGAGAGCTCTGACAGCTCTGAGGACTCGTCGCCGGATCGCCGGGCAGCGGCAGCAGCGGCGGCGCGGCGCACACGTCGTGATGAGCGCGCCCGTCAGGTGCGCCGCCGCGCTGCGGTAGCGGAGGCGGTGGAGAGCGTCGACCGCGTCGTCGGGCACCTGCAGGAAAAGCTGTCCGACGGCTCCGACTACTTGCGCGTCCTCCTCCACGCGGTGGGGGAGCGGCTGGGGCTGAAGGTCCCGCACCAGCGCGGAGCGGCGGCGGCCGACGGGGCCGCAAGCGACCAGCAGCAGCAGCAGCAGCAGCGGGGGGAGGGCCGCTTGGGGGGGCGGTCGTCCCCGTCGTCGGGCGAAGACAACGGCGGTAGCGGTGCGCCGGCGGCCGCTGTCGGGGAGAGCTGCCCGCTGCCGCACCTGCGGCTCTTTTATCTTCTCGTCCCCGCGCTGTGCCTGGGCTTCGCCGAGGAAATGGTTCGCGAGAAGGAGCGTCTGATGAAGAAGGGCAGCGACGCTGTCTTCTGCGACGACGGCTTCGCCCTCGGCTGCGTCTTCCTCCTCGCCCTCTTTGGCGTGCAGGGGGAGTTCGCCGCGCTACACCTCTTCGAGGGGATCCGCGACGACCACCTCGGGCAGCTCCGCGCCCTCCACGAGGCCATCATGAACGCGCCGGATGAACAGCGGCACGCCGCGCAGCAGCAGCGGCAGCAGCAGCACACGCAGAGAGGGCGGGGAGGTGGTGAAAGTGGACGATTGGAGTTGTCGCGGTATGTGGACGACGAAGAGCAGGCCGTCAGCAACATGCACCTCGCGGCATCCATGCTCGACATCGCGCTGCGCGAATACATGGGACTCGAGGAGGCCTTCGTCGCGTCCGCGGTGTTTTTCCGCGCCGACCGCCCCATGCCGGATGGTGCTGGCGTCGTTCTGGAGAAGGGCAGCCAGGGCCTCGGAGGGGGTGAAACGGCACGGCGCGGGGTAGGTGGGGGAGGGGGACGCGGCAGCGGTGGTGTGAACCGCTCTGCTCGGCCCAACGCACAGCGCAAGACGGCATCCCCCGACAGCAACAGCAGCGACGACGATGACGACGATGACGACGACGACTCATACACCTCCTCGCGGTCGTCCTCGGCGTCGTACACCGACTCCGAATCGGACTACAGCGACAGCTCCACCGACCGTTAAACGCAGCAACAGAAAAACTCGTTGGTACACATTTTTTTTCCCACTGATACACCCCCACCCTACACAATCTTGTTTCTTCTTTGTTCTCCCCCTCCCCCTCCCCCCTCCTGTGTGATCGCTTCAAACTCTCCGTGTTTGCACCTCCTCCTCCTCCACGTGGGGATTGAACCTAATATTGCTTATCATCTCACTGACGTGGCCATTGATATATATTTTTTTGTCTGTGTATGTGCTCCTACCGCACGTGTTTCTTTTTCTTCTCTCTTTCTTTTGCTTTCTATCGTGCCACCCGGCAACACACAGTGCGCGTGCGCGCAATTGTGCTGCTGCCGTCAGCCGCGACACACCTGCCCACAATACCCCATTCTCTGATAGCGGACCCCCTGACAACACCACGAACAAATGATAATTGAAAAAGGAAAAGTAAATGGACATATGGAGCCCCGTGGCGCGTAAAAAAAATAATAAAAACAACTACGTTCTCTTCAAATAACCAGTGCATAGGGGACCCCCGTATGTCATCTCTCTCTCCCCCAAAAAGCATCCCTCACATTCTCCACACGCCTATCGCGACTGTTCTCTTCTCTTATGCATTTCGCTCCAACTACACCACCCTTTCCCCCCCCCCCCTTTCTGCCCACTATCGGCGGCCCCGTGATCTTATTTTTTTTATCCCCCTCCCGTTACCCTTTTCTCTCTCTCTCACACACACACACACATACCGACACTTTAAACGCGATAATGGAATGATTCACCACCAAAGCCACTTAAAAAAAAAACGGGGACCTATAAGGCGAACCATTATAATCGGACAACGACGACAACAAAGAAAAAACTAATGCTGCGTCTCAGCGGCTTTTGGCGCGCAGCGGCGATGACGCCGCGGGCGGCGCTCAAAGTGCTGTCGCTGTCCCCCACCGCCGATCTCACCCACGCGTCCATCAAGAAGGCCTACGTCCGGCAGACGCTGCAGTGCCACCCCGACCTCTTCCCCGGCGACCCCCTCGCGACGGAAAAGTTCCGCACCCTCTCCGATGCCCTCCGCGTCGCACTGAAGGCGCTTGAGCTGCGGCAGAACCTCGGCCAGGCGGCGGCGGGGAGCGGGGACGACGGCAACGCCGGCGCGATGGACTCTCAGGCGGCGCTGGAGGCGCTGCGACGGGCCATCGTGGCCTATCGCGTGCACCACCGCGAAAGTGAGAGCCATCGCGCGCCCCCCGCGGAGGGGGAAGGGGGAGATGAACAGCCGCGGGGGAGCACCGACGGCGTCGACGACGACACTGTTGAGGACGAGGTCTTTTTCACGCCCAGTTTGGAGTATGTTTCGTCTGTTTGCCGGCAGGAGGCGCTGGCGATGCGGCGCGTGCGGGCCTTCTGCGATGAGCTGCCGGCCGTTCTCTGCGGCAGCCGCTCCGCCGCGCTCTTCGAGGCTGTCGCCTTCTTCTACGCCCGCCACGTGCAGCCAACGTCCGACTGTGTGATGCGCTTTTCAAAAGACCTCCCCGTGATTGTGCGGCGCGTCGTGAAGAACCGGCGCAGGCACATCCGCAACACGCACACGAAGCGGACGGCGGGGCTTGGCACCGGCGCGCGGCCGCGGCAGCAGCGGATCGAGGACATGGCCATGAAGCCGCTGGTGCTGGTTGGCGCGCTGGTGTTCGACCTTCCCGAGTCTGCGGCCGGGGCCGACCGCCCCGTCACGAGCACCTGCGGCGTCTCGCGGCGGCAGGACATTGCCGTGTCGCCGGAGCTACAGTGCACCATCCACCCCCACGACAGCATCGCCGCCATCACGGAAAAGTTGGGCCGGTGGGAGGGGGCGAGCTACAACCGCCTCAAGCTGGAGCTGGCCATCGTCGACGTGTGCGTGCTCATATCCAGCCTCCTGCGGCTAAGCGGCGACGGCGACGGGGCGGAGGACGACCACGGCCTCGCCGTGACCCCGCACCTGCACGTGGGCAGCGACGTGACGGAGCGGGTGCTGCTAACGCTGCAGCGGCTCGCGTGCGGGCTGTGCGACGACGTTGACGAGGGCCTCGACCACCACCAGCTGCGCCGCGCGAAGGACCCCTTCTACGCAGCCGACCCGGCGACGACGACAGCGACGGCGAGCAATGGTCGAGCGGCAGCGGAGAAGCTGGAGAGCATCCTCGGCCACTTGTACGGCGTGGACGTGGCGGCGACGGCGGCGCGCAACGCGGCCTTTTTTGCTGTGGAGACCGCCGCCGCGGAGGACGGCCGCGACGCGGCTGCGGCGCTGGACACGCCGACGCTCATCGCCGAGTGCCGCTATTTGGCGCGCCGGGCAGCCGGTTGCGGCCTCAGCGGCAGCGTCAGCCTCTCCTGGGACGCCGAAACGGACCTCGTCGCGTCGGCGGAGGAGGTCATTGCTGCAGCGGAGTCGACGACGGCGACGCCGCCAGGGGAACAGGGCGGCGGCGCAAGGAGTGGATTCCGCGTGGGGCGGCCGCCGGACTGCTGCGCCGCCGAATCCATTTCCTTCACCGTGAGCGTCAGCCTCACCGGCGACCTGCGGGTGTTTCTGCTGCGGCTGCGCGCGGCGCTGATGACGGTGGTGGTGGAGCACGCGAAGGGGGCGGCGGTGCTGCCGGCGCTGGTGCGGGTGCGCGACGCGACGATGGAGGAGGAATTCATCCCGCTCGTCCCCAGCAACGAGGAAGTGCCACAGGAAGGACAAGAAGGACAGGAAGAGGAGGTGGAGGTGGCGGTGCGGCATCGCTACCGCGGGCCCATCCACAACATTGCCCGTCTGCACAATATGGTGACGGCGAGGGAGCTCGTCTTCTGGCAGCGGCTGCACGCCCACCGCGAGTATCTGGCCTCCCACGCCGGGGCCATGAGCAACATCAATGTCTATCTCGACTGCACACCGGGCAGCGGCGGGGCGACGGCGACGACGGCGGCGGAGGATGTTGTGTCGGGGTGGATCGGCGAGAGCGCGGAGGAGGAGGGCACCTGCGACAGTGTCGTCCTGACCTCCGCGGAGCTGCTGGAGGGGGAGGGCGGCGGTGACGGCGACGGCGGGTCGTCGCCATTCCGTCAGTGGCTCGAGGACGTTGTGGAGCAGTGCTCGCTCAGTCAGGAGTGCCGCGCCGTCCTCGACGCCGCTGGGATCGGCTACATCAGCCGCGACCCCACCCTCCCCTTGGCCAACTTTCTCTCCTTCATTAAGGTGTTCGCGGGCGCGACGGCGGTGCGGGGGGTGCTGGAGGGCAGCCAGCCGCACGGGCGCGTGGTGCAGGCGGAGGACATTGGCATCCGCATCATTGTCGGCCACCGCTGCGACGTGCGGGACGGGGGGCGGCTGCTGGTGCCGTGGAGCATGGACCCGAATGTGCTCATCGCCCTCCTCGGCGGCGGCGACGCCACGCCGCAGCTGACCGCGGCGGGGGAGGGGGCAGCCGCCACAACCTCATGAGACTCACACAACACAAACATACCGCATGGGCTCTTTTTTAATACGCCCTGGCAACAACAAAATAATTTAAAAAAATAAAAGACCACCTATAGAAGGAGAGCGAGAAGAGGACAAAACAGCTAGAGAGGGAGAGAGGGAGAGAGAGCGATGGAGAGGGCGGGGCGCCGTCACAGAAACTGGCGATGATGACCGCACCGGGCTGGCCGAGCCGCCACCGCCCCAGCAGCCCACATGGCCCAACGCACCAAACACACACACACACACCCCTCCCACAAAAACCGAACGATAGGCAACCGAAAAGGGGTAGGGAATAGGCAATTGAATAGGCGGTGGCGGCGGGTGCTTAGGGGCGGGTGGAGGCCTCGGCGGCCGCGGAGGGCCCCCCCCCCTCCCCCTCCCCCAGCGCCGAGGGGGCGGGGGGTGGTGGCCGCGCGAGGGGGCCCCTTTGGGCCTCCCCCGGAGGGGAAGATGGCGGCTCGGCCGGGGGGCGATGGGCCACCCGCCAAGCGGGGCATCCCCACCCGCCGACACACCGCCGCAGCGGCGGAAACACCTACCAGAAACAGGGAAAACCTATCCACAAACCTACCAAAGCTGACGATATGAGGCGGAATACGGAGGAGGGAGGGGGGGGGGATGTTGTTGTGACAGAGTTCATTGATTCATAGGAACAGATTGCGCGCGCGCCACTTTCAGTTCGTTCGTTTGGGCCCCACACTCTAAATCATTTTAAACAACACAAACACACACACACACACACGAGCAGATCCATAGGGGACGCACCCACACAGCACAAACATTCTCAACGCAATTAGGTTTTCTTCTC
>AUXJ01004370.1:0-14785 GCA_000482205.1 Herpetomonas muscarum
CCCGCCGTTTGGTTGAAGCGCCCCATCGCCGTGAGGGAAGAGAAGAGTGACGCACACACGTGTACAGCTACATATTAAATGGCATCCATACTGCTAATATATGTGTGTTGAGTTAATATACACACACAACACTCCTGTTGGGCCTTTTTTTTATGGGGTTGCTGGGTGTGTTGTCAGCCCGCCCCCCCCCCCCCCCTGGGCGGGGGCTGCCCCTGTGCGGAGGCAAACCCCCCAACAACCGAGGCAAGACAAAAGAGAAAAGCAATGAAACAGCACAAAACCCCAGATGGAGAGGCTATTTATGCGTGCAAAAACGTCTGTGCGCAAAAAGAAAGGCACGCGCAGCACGTTAAATGCAAAAGAAATGGGTTCACATCCAAAAACAAATGTCGAAAAAAATTATTCCTTCCGGCCGGAATCGAACCAGCGACCCTATGATTCCTGCCGAATTCTACAGTCATATGCTCTACCAATTGAGCTACAGAAGGGACGATGCTGAGCAGATTCCCGCGCCAGAAGGTCATTTTCCTATAGGAGAAGGAAAAAGGGAAGGCCGCTAGGGGGATCGAACCCCTGACCTCCGTCTTACTAGGACGGCGCTCTGCCATTGAGCTAAGCAGCCACGATGCTGGCCTGACCAAAACCTACACCTCCTGCAGGTGTGACTGTTTCAGGGCCCGGGCGCCCTTCCCTCGTCGTGGGAGGGGTGGGGGGGGGGCCTCGGAAAACCTCCCTAAAGCGTAAGAGGGCGGCGGTTGCCCGGGTTTGGAGGGGGGGGGGGCCTAGGCAAAACAGGGATGGGGAAACAAGGGGAGGGGTACAGGGTGCGTTTGGCAATGTGGTCATGGGGTGGGGTTTTTCGATGGGCATTTCTTTTCGCCAGCCGTGGGGCACGCAGAACGGCGCCATGCTGCCTGTCTGCGTTCTCCTCTTACGTGGGCTGTGTTGAAGTTTTTATGGAGGGGCAAAATGGGGGATAGTGTAATAGTACGTTAATGGTTGTCAATATGCGCGTCGCGTGTTATGTGTGCGTGTGTGTGTGATAGGTAGTTTCGATTGTGGGTTCACGGGGGTTAGGCGGCGGGGCTGCGAGCGCGCTTCGGCGTCTCCTTCTTGCCGACAATGACGGGCTGCTTCATGCTGCCGCCACCGTGGCTGTCCCCCGGGGCGCTGCTTTCGTCGTCGCCGTCGTGCGAGAACTGCGCAAAGTGGTCCGCGGCCGTCCGGAAGCAGTTCGCGCCGTACGGGCACTTGGGCTTCGCCGACACGTCGCGCACCTCAACCTCGTACTCCTCCGTCGCGTCCGAGTCGACGTCGTCCTCGGCGGCCGGCTTCTCCGCCTTGGCCGCCTTCTTGCGCGGCGCCCCCGCAGCACCACCAGCAGCGGTCGCCTTGCGCTTCGGCTTCGGCTTCTTGGCACTGTCGTCCGCGCCGAGCGCCGCCGCAATCGGGGAGTTGGCCACGTCGCCGATGCGCCCAATCACCTCCGATTTGCCAACCAGCTCCCCGCGCTTCATCTGCTCCACCAGGGCGCGGTCGCTCGGCGCGAGGTCCTCGAAGCCGCGGATGTTGTCCAGCTCCCCGGACGCCTCGGCGTTCTTGATCTGCCGGTCCGTGAAGCAGCAGAGGTGGCGCCACTTGACCGACTCCGTGCCCTCGTCAGAGAAGGGCAGCGTGATGACGGTGCCGATGCGCACCTCGTGCTTCGCAATGGTCTTCTTGCAGCTGGTCACGCTGCACTTGGAGCGACCAGACTTGGCATACTCGACCACAAGCGGCGCCATGACGAAACGCTTTTTTTTGTTTCTCTTTTTTTCAAAATTGCTTTGCAGAGGGAATCCTAAGCGACACCGCGAGAGGAGGCATGCAGTGAGGAGTGGAGGTTTCCTGAGCTTGTGAATTTCTCTACTAGGTAAAAGCAAGAGGAAGAGAAGGAGACACACACGAGAGAAATGCTACAATTGCTGTCATTAGGCGCCCGTATCGGGAAGAAGAGGCCCGTCGCTGCTCCCACACAAGTGTTACGTCCGTGCACACTTGGAAGCGTCATCGCCATCGACGGCTCCAGCACATTTTTTTAAAAACCTGTAGAGCCTCATTTCGTGTTTCTGGAGTGTGGTCTGTCTGCCCCGCATAGTCGCAGCAGCACGTGTTCCACGCACATACTCATGCACCTCGAGCATCGACTGATACAACGAAGGGCTTCTCCCTGTCGTAGGCCACACACCCTCTATTCGCTGCCAGCCGCCGTCGTCGATTGGGGTCGATTTATACCACCTTCTCTCGCAGAGGAGGGCGCGCATGGATATACGGGTGCCAGCAGGCACATACGAAAAAGTTTACTTTAATAGGTTACTGAATAACACACCCACGTACCAGCTCTGTGCATTCGCACTGATAACATCCACAAAAACAAAACAAAACCGGCCCACCATTGAACATTACCTCGAATCACCAAGCATTCACACCCAGTGAAGTGTCTGTGTGTATGTATGTGTGCGTCAAGTGACAAGAAGGAACTCGCGTAAAGAGGGGGTGTGCAGGCAGTCTATCACGACACGCTCTGTACCGCCCTTACGCCTTCTTCACAGACTCGAGGACCTCGTCAATGACCGCGACGGCGCGCTTGTCCAGCTTCCCCTTCACCGTGGCGTAGAGACCCGCCGCAAAGGCCGCAGCCAGCGCGCCGGTGTCGGCGTACTTGAGCTTGTGCAGCGCCATCAGCTCCCGCGCGACTAGCAGCGGCTTCTGCATCGCCGTGTACAGCTCCACGCCCAGCACGTGCGTCTCAGCAACGGTGCTGCGGTTCTCCAGCAGGTGGCGCAGGTACGACTCCGCCTTCGCGAGGGGCTCGGACAGGTCAATATCGGTGATGTAGTAGTCCTTGCGCAGCTGCTTGAGCCGCTTGGCCTCGTCCGCGGAGGCGCCGTCCAGCTCCAGCTCGGGGCGGGGCACGTGCGCCGCGCGCACCGCCTCCTCGCCAAGCTCGTGCACCTTCATGTAGGTGCGGACCAGCCCCGGGCAGAACTCCAGGAAGAACTTGTTGCGGCCCATGTTGTCGTCGCAGTCAATCACGTTGAACCACGGGCGCATGTTGTTGCGCCGGAACACATAGTTGTGGAAGTCGCTCAGCTCATTGTGGTTGTGCTCGTGGTGCAGCTCAAACATCTTGAGGTTCTGCAGCGCAGACACGTAGTCGCCGAGGCGGTAGTACGCCTCGCCCACCTCCTTCTCGTACCAGGAGCACTGCGACTCGAGCGCGATGAGGTGCGTGTCGGCGCCGTTGGCGACGGAGGGGCGGTAGAAGAGCTGCATCGTCTCCTCGCCCTTGCGGATGTCATTGGCGCGGAACCAGAAGCGGGCCGCCTGGCTGTTCAGGAACTTGTCCTGCAGGTCCAGCTGGCGCGCAAAGTCGGCCTGCTCCGCCGCCTCCGCCGGCTTGCCCTCCGCCTGGTAGATCTTCGCCTTCTCCACGTACAGCATCTCCAGGGTGGGGGTGTGCTGGATCGCCTTCTCCACGTACGCGTGCGCGGCGGTGTAGTCGCCGAGGCGGCGGTAGTGGGAAGCCAGGAAGTACAGCACCCACAGGAGGAGGCACGGGTTCTTCTCCCCGTCAAAGCTGGTCGCAAAGTCCCCAGCCGCCAGCTCCTTCTCCCACTGCAGGAAAACCTCGCCAATGATGGCGGCGCGGGCGCTGTCAGCGTAGAGGGACTTGAGCACGCTCACCAGCGACGGGATCATGCGCACCACGTACTGCTTCGCAAACGGCACGAGGCGCTCCTTAAACTCCTCGATAGGGCAGCAGTCCAGGACGTGGCGGTAGGCGTAGCACGTCTGCTTTTTTGGGCTCGCCGCCAGCACCTGCTCCAGCAGGGCCATGTACTTGGCCACATCGCTCCGCGGGCGGTTCATGTCGTCCAGCGCGATCTTCCGCAGCTGCGCAATCGCGGCAATGCAGTCGGCCTCGTGGAAGCCCTTCGCAATCACCTCCATGTACCGCTTCTCCGCATCCGCCTTCTGCCCCAGCTGCGTGTGCGCCTTCGCGCGCAGCAGCAGCTTGGTCACCTCGTCCTTGATCTCGCCGTCGTGCTGCTTCAGCAGGTCAAGCGCCTTCTTCGCATCGTTGCACTCCAACGCAAGCTCGATGCGGAAGAGGTGCGCCTCGCTCACCTCGACCGGGGCCTCGCCCACGTCCATAATCGTCGCCATCACGTCCATGATGGCGGCGGCAAGCTTGGGGTGGCCGACCATGCGGTGCCCGCAGGCGATCGCGATCCAGTTGGCACGCACGCTAGGCTTCTGCGTCACAATCTTCTCCCGCGTCTCCATAAACAGGTCCCAGTCCCGCACCTGCACACAGGCGGTCGCCAGATCGCGCAGCACGTTGCCGTTGGTGCCATCAGTCACCAGCGCGCGCTTGAACGCCTTCAGCGCCTCCATAAAGTCCTTGTCGCTGCGGCGGCACAGGCCAAGGCAGTGCCACGCAATCGTCGACGACGGGTTGGTGGTGATGGCGCGCTTGATGTGCTCGTAGCCCTCCTCCTTGCGGTCCAGGTTGTGCAGCGTCAGGCCCTTCATGGCGATAGTGTCGGCATGATCTGGGGCGACGCTAAGAATGCTGTCCGCGGAGCGGAGCGCCTTCTGGTACTCGCGGCTATCGAACTCCCGGCCCATCTTGTCGAACAGCCGGTGCTGCGCCGGGGCAAGCGCTGTGGTGTTGCTCATGGTTTCCTGCGTTACGTTTTTTTTTGTGGTGATGGTTGGTGGTAGTAGTGTGCAGTAGGGAGTTGCAGTGCTCACGGTGAGTTATTCCCAGAGGACCGAGTTGAGTATAGCCACGATGCTAGGATTACTATTCACGCACGGGGAACAAAGGGGGGGGGGGGGTATGTCTGAATGTCGTTTCGGTGTCGAGGAAAGTGTGCGAATGTGGTTGTGCGCATGTATCAATGAGGGCAACAAGGAGGGGGGTGAGGGTGAGGAAGAAAAATGTACCAAAGAAGTAGAGGACCTCCTACGTAAGTGTCAGGAGGACGGTATCAGGCATCCTATCCCCAGAGGCGCGAGCGCGGATCATGTTGGCTCTCCAAATTTACACCTTTGGAAATTAGCAAAACTTCCCAGACTCGCTTTCAGTGGGAATGAGTGCTCAGGTTCTTCGCATACTTCCTGCATACACTGATGCCGCCCATACTTGACAGTACCACGTCCAGATGATTAGACTATTTATTCTTGTCTGACAACTAGGCATAGTACCGTCTAGTTCTTATTTTGTTTCTTTTTCTTGGTGTCTTTGTGTTAAGCGAGGTTATATGAAAGCTTCATGCTGCTACACCCCCTCCCTAACAGTCACCAGGAAGGAGTAGACAGCGGATTGTGACTCCAAACAGCAAGTCCGTCCGTTTTGATTGCGGCTCCGTGTCGGTGCACAGGCCTTCTTTCCGTTAGCAAAGAAAAGCAAAGGCATGGACATTGGGAATCTCTGGAGGAGTGTACGTGTGTGTGTGTGTGTTTAGGGAGGCGGGGGGAGCGTGGATGGCGGATCCCATCACCGCGGTTTCGTGAGGCGCTTACATGAGCTTAAATTCCTTATCAGCAAGCACGAACGCCCGCTTTTCGTCGACGGCCTTGACCTTGTAGGTTGTGCAGTTCTCCTTGCCCTTTGGTGGCAGCGGGATCGTGAAGCGGGTGACCCCGGCGTCGAGGGTCAGCGTAGTCGACATTGTCGAAGTGGCAACACCTGACCGGGCCGCCGCCGCTGCACCACCATCGTCAGCGGTGGTGGAGGTTTCCACCTGTACCACAACATTGTCAGTGACGCGGTCGTCGATGCCTTGGAGCTGCACGCTCAGGTCCTTGGGGCCCTTCTGCACGAGCAGCGTGACGGCCGCCTGCTCAGTCAACTCGTTGTTGGCCACCAGGTAGGTTGTGTGTGCCGCGAACAGCACCGCCGCCGCCAGCAGCCGCGGGAAGAGCTGAATGAGGAAGAAGATCCCCACCAGGTGCCACAGGTACCGTGAATGCAGCCGATCGTGGTTGTGGATCGCGATCACAATAATGTAGATAAATGTGACCAGCACAAAGAACATGACGCCGTCGCCGAGGGCGCGCATGCGCGCCTGCCGTGCCGCCTGGTCGGCGTACTGTGGGCCAGTTGCGGAGCCACCCGTGTAGGAGCGGCCGCTTTTCAGCGACGCCTGCAGCGCGTCATAGGCCTCCTTGATGTTTGTGAAGCTACCAGCGGAGTTGGGCGGCGCGCTGGGGCTGTCGGGATGGTAGTACTTGGCGAGGATGAAGAAGTGCTCCTTGAGAGCCTCCTCCCCGAAGGACTCTCCAGCGGTAAAACCCAGTCGTTCCTCGTACACGGCGGAATCGGGTTTCGCGCGGTCAATCACAGCTTGTTCCTCGGCCGTTGGCCCGTGGGAGTCCTCCTTCTTCTTCGTCGAAGCCTCGGCGGTATTGCTGGTGCCGTTGTGGTGCTGATCACCAGCAGCGTCGTCACGAGACTGCCCACCTGACGCTTGGCAGCGCCTCGCTACTACCAAGGGGGCTGCGGGGGAGAGGTACACCATTGGGTTGCCCAGCTGGCGGCGCACGCCGTCACGGGCTTCACATTGCAGGGGGGAGGTGTGAATTGCCCTACTTGCAGTATGCAGGCTAATGGCGACAACTGCGGCAGCACCAGCACGCACGCGCGTTGCGAGAAAACGCTTCATGTTGCTATTTACGTTTAGTTCGGCGGCGTAGCGGAGACGTGTCAGGGGATATAGATACAAATCCCCCCACTATAATATATAATAGTAACCCGAGCGGGGACCGATTGCAGTCCAATCGGTGTGGGCGTGCAACAACAGAAGACTCGTGCGCTAGAGGGCAATGTGGGCAGGGGTGATTGTGATTGGAGGTGCGCATACGAGAGAGTCGGACATGGACGTGCTGGCAGTCAGAGGACGCTGTGGGCATTTTTGGTGCTGGCCGATTGAAGTGGAGCGGGTGGCGTAGTCGCGTCAATGCAAAGAAACGGGCTCTATTTATATTATTACTTTGTGACGGAGGGGTGAGTAGGGGAATCGATACAGATTTTCAAAGCAAACAGTACAATACAGAGTAAAATTGAGTGGGTCAGCTTTGGGCAGCAAATATTTTTTTTTGAATCTCCTTTTCCACGTTTATCACTCTTTGGTGAAGCTATGTGTATTCGAAGGGAAGGGGGGGGGGGGGAAGATGTGCATGTAATGCTACAGATTGTATCGCTGGCGAATATCAGCCAGAATGGCCTCTGCCTCGTCGTGGACCGGGGTCCCAGGGGTAAGACCATCACGCGGGCTGCGCGTTGCCGAGGATGTTGCCCGAGAATGGGACCGCGGCACTGGGGGGAGTGGCGGTTTTTCATCCCTCAGGTCTGCTCCACGTTCGACTGTTTCACTTCGGCTGAAGCGCCCCCTCTCGTACGGCGCACTGGCAGTTTCCGCACCCGATGACGGCGAGGGTGTTACAGGGGAGGAGTCTGCTGCGTCCCCGTACTCACCAGAGCCATGCCCGTTAGAATGGGAGCCTCGCTCCGCGACGGGCCGCGGCATCTTTGGTGTGCTGGCACGTGGAGACATGGACTCAAGCCGCGACAGCATCAGCTGCTGCTCGCCAATGAGTCGGCTGCTCTGCTCCTCCACGTCGAGGCGGCGGGCGCGCTCGTCGTGCAGCTGGATGGCAAAGGACCGAACAAGGTTGCGCGTCCGCGGGCTAAGTTGGTCGACTGGGTGGGCGCCGCGCTGGTGAGGGTCGGTGTGGCGTGGAAGGAAATTGCACCGGTCGTACTCGCCCCGCATCCAATCGTCCAGCTGCGCTTCGGTGAGCCGTGTCAGAGGCTGGTCAGCGTAGCCCCGTCCATTCCTCGCCGCCTCGAGACCCTGACGGCCCTCCAGCATGACACCCCTGCGCCGGAATTCCAGCAATGCGGCACGCTCCCGCTCCAGGCTCGCGTTCGTGTTCCGCAGCTCCGTGATCACGGAGTCCTGCTCCTTCGCCAGACTCGCGTACGCCTCCAGACGCCTCTGCAGGTGAGCGGCACTGCGCTTCTCATCGACGGCAGACTTGGACAGACGCACTACAACATCCTGGAGCTGCGAGTAGAGCGCGAGCTGCGTGTCACCCAACGCAGATGCGGTAGCGGTGTCAAGGTTACCGCCAGTCTCACCCATGAACTGCGGATGAGAGTCTCGGCTGGTAGCTCCTCGCGGCGTGAATTGGTTGAAGCTCTTTGCGTTGGGGGTTGTTTCCCCCCTCGGCTGACGTTCGTGATGCCACGCGTCACCAGACGACATCCAGTGGCGATCACCCTCGTGGTACTGCCGTGGGCTGCCGCCTTGCTGACGAGACGGACGAAGAGAGGGGTGCCCGTTGTACACACCCTCGCTCGTACGACCTGCATCCATGTATGAATCGTCGTATGCGTGGTAGTCACCAATGTCCAGACTGCTAGCCAGCCGCCTCCGCACACCACGTGCGTCGCCGCTGCTGCCTCGCCGTCCAAAGTCCTTACCTCCCTGTAGACTGTCATTCGCGTTCACTTTCCCGGACGACCGTCCGCCGCCAACCACAGGGGAGTCGGTGCGCACGGAGCGGTTCCACGGGAGGCGAGTCTCGTCAGCGGCCTGGGCGTCATTCTGGCGGTGGTGGGACGCGCCGCCACCGCCCTCACTACCAACCCGGTGCTTGGGCACACTGCCGTGCGCCGCGCGGTCGCCCCTGGGGGTACTCCGCTGCGAGGAAGAGAGTCGGCGGGCGGTGAGCTGGTTCGAATAGCTCATCGGTGAGTCACAGCGAGGCGGCCTTCCTTTTTTTTACCCTTTTCTTTTGTAAGGTAACTGTATCTAATAGCAACGGATGGAGGATTCGGGTTGAAGGTTAAATTGTGTAAATGCGGTGAGCACTTCCCTCTTCGGTTGGAATACAGACCTTCTTGAAACCTACGCAGCAGCGGCGGTCAGTAAGTTTGACGGCAGCCATCGTGGGAGTGGCTGGGAAGGTGTTCATGCCTACCATCTAACTGCACACTACAACTACTTTCATGGCTGTCACCTGTACTTTCAGCTACGCTTCTGGAGATGATCCGGAGTGGACGCTCGTCAGAACGGTCTGCCTGCCAGCTCATATTATAGTGTTTTTCTTCGCAATTGTTACAGTCCTCTGCACTGCGGCGCGACAGAGCGCCGCACGCCTTGGCGCAAATGGGTAAGGAGCATAGCATGCCACCTGTTGGGGTGTAAAAAAAAATTATGTGGAAGAAACAATGAGGATAACAGATGCATGTGTGCTGTTTTGTATTGCCCTTTACAGTCTAATCTCGCCGCAACGCCATCAGCTGTTGCTTTTCATCCATGAGTCGGTAAAAGTCCTGCTCAGCGCGGCGTAGGGCCTCGCGGTGCCTCCAGATTTCGTCCTCCTTTTCTTGTAGACGTCGGCTAGCCTCTTCGGCCCTGCGGTGCCGTTCACTCTCCTCCTCCTGCATAGCCTGCCGTTCCAGCGCGTCGCGTTCCTGCCGAAGCCGCCGTAATTTATCAAGAAGCGTTTCCTCCTCCTTCCGATGCTCCTCGATGCGCGTCGTTGTCACTGAAGACCCGGAGACGCCGCGCGGACGGCTAACAAAACCTGGGGAAAGACGGGGGTATACATCCCGAGATGGTTCGTAGGAGGGCGTGATGGCCTGTCCTACGACCGCAACCGAGGCACGGCTATTCGCTGGTGGACGTGGCGGTGGAAGGTCTTGTTGCGTGTCACTGTGCCACGGGGTTTGGGGCTGAAACACGTATAGTTGGTCAAACTCGTGGATTTGCGTCAGCGAGACAAGATCGCGCCAGCACAGGTGCTCGTCGTCGTAGATCTGTACGCGAGCAATGGAAAAAGATGCGTCGGGGCCAGACAACCTTCGCCGCTGGTGCGACCCTACCAGGCGCCGTTCCTGGTCGAACACATCCTCAATGGTGGTGTGTAGGTCGGCCAGGCTACGGAGTGGATGGTCCCACGTCAGCTCTAGGTTAATTTTTTCGCCGTAGATGTCTGCACAACAAAGGAGAGTGAACATGAATCTAGTAGTATCTAGGAAATGCAAGTAGGAAAAGAATACAAGAACAAGGAATCGATATTCCGCTGTTCAGATTTCGTACAGTAATCGCCTGCGTTATTGGTCTAATGCGCAACTCCTTGGACGAAGAGGGCACGGTAGAGTGGCAGAAAGATAATGGAATGATAGAGACACTCTTCTTGTGATACCGACTCTCACAACTAGTGGTGTTTTAGTAATCAAAATGTAGGTCAGTGGAGTGAAGGAGAAAGTGTCGTCATCAGATGAAAGGGGGCCCATTTATCGCCCTATTACAATGGAGACCGTCATCATTCCGACATGTCAGAGACTATCTTGTCTATTAGGAAAAAAATCACAAGGCCTCTATAACTTTCTGCACGTACACATACAGAAAAAATGACAACTTATGATATTCCCTATTTTTTTTCAGGAGAGATTATGCTGTGTTGATGTTCTTTCTTTAATAATAATGTGTGGAAGGGAAATGTGCGTTTCTCCTCCCAAGCCTTTTTTTAACGTCCCTTCATCGACCCGGCGGTAGTCGACAAGCGTTGATTCAATGTCTGTGAGACACTCCTCATTACAGAGGAATTAGTCGATTCTGGTTCTGTCGGAACAGCTTGGCCAGCACAATAATGAGTGTGTACATGGCAAGCAAATCAGCCCTCTTGATATCCTTTAGGGAGGTGTATGATTTGGCTAGTTCACCTGTCGAGTCGCCCGCGTCAATGTCCAGGGCTTCCAGAAGCACACCGGGTCGGTCGCCCTTCACACCCATCCATTCCCCGAGCACACGGACTTGGTCACAGAGTGTGCGGAAAAGGTCGTGCACAAGACGGTCCGTGTCCGGGTCAAGCGGCGTGTCCATTGCGACCAGGCTGGCGAACAGCCACACACCATAGCCGCACGAGCGCTGCTGGTTCCCTGACCCGCGTACTGGCATCAGAAAGCGGAAGAAGCACAGCAGCTGACATTGCGCACTTGTCAACGATGCCGCAGTGTCGCCTTCTGTGACCTTGAGGACAGGTTGGGTGGCTCGCAGCCACGTCCTGTCTACAGTCTCCTCAGCGCAGACCTCGGTGTTTGCAGCCTCACCGGTGTTCCTCTGAGCAGCGGCTTCTTCGTTCCCGCATTCTTCTTCGGCGTCATTGATGTACAGGATTGGAGAAGCCTGCTCACTTAACTCCGGCTCTGCTGGAGCTGCGGGCTGCTCGCCTGTCGCGATTTTGGTCGATTCACGCACGCCGCGAAGAAACCGCTGCGTTAGGACAGTGAAGAAGGCTGTCGTCTCCGCGCTTGAAAGCCAAACAAAGTCACGTGTTGCGGGGGCACCGCCGTCCGCCTCTGGACCGTGTGCGTTCAAAAAATCGTGCATCTTCTTCACACTGAGAGTGGCAGGAAGACGCACCAAGGACCTCTTGTGCAGCACAGACCAGAGTTGCTTTCGCGCTGCCCGCACTCCCGCGGCCTCCGTCGCCGCGATGTGCGACAGCGCCTCCGCCACACGCCTGCAGCTGTCCCCTCTGCGCACGATCGCCCGCACTTCAGTAGGACCCCAGGCATTAGTCTCCACGGGGAGCTGAGCCGCGTCACGGAGGTCGTCCAGCACCTCCTCCAAATCCTCCACATGCGCTCGCAGGAGAATCATTGCCTCCCGCGCTTGGCCCATACGTGCCACCGTGCCCTGAACCATCTCTGGTGTGGGGGCGTGACACACCTCCACCGTTGCTTGCTTCAATGTGTTGCCAGGGAACCATTTGTCAAGTAGGCTAAGCTTTGGCTTCCGTCCGACAGGCACGGCGGTGGACGGCGATGAGGTCATAGTGGCTGCTGGACAAGACGTGATTTCCGGCCCTTCAGGGTCCGGGGAAGTACCACGCTGTCGCTTCTTATTCTTCTTGGGTGGGAGCACCCCCAGCGGTGTGGCAGGTGGCTGTGGTGCAGTCGAGATGGCGTTGTTTCCTGCAGCGGGACCCCGGCCGCGTTGCATGGCAGACTCAGAAACATATCCACGACCAAAGTGCTGGTAGCGAATTTTGTTCGCCCGCTTGACGTAGTTTGCCGCCTCGTCGGCGTCCATCTTGTCGTCGTCTAGAGAATAAAAATACTTGAAGTCTGTTGCACGTTTCATTGATCGAAGCAGCTCACGGTCGGGGAAACAATGAAAGAGGAACGGTGAAAGAGAGTGTGTGTGTGGGAAGAAGTCATCATCGGCCTCGGTTAAAGACACATAGACACATGGCGCTCATGGGAATTGGTATACAGGGAACGGCGAAATGTCGTCTGAATCCGCCCCCTTTAGTAAGAAATTACAGAATAGAGTAAAGCTATCATCTTTGTTTTCGTATTCACGCGGATGGGGGGGCAGTGTGCAATCAATATTTGGTGCACAACAATAATATTCACCCGAGACGGCACTTTTCAGTGGCTCTCTTTTGCTGCTGAAACCAAACTTTTCCATACTCTGTAAACATTACAGTAAAACAAAAAAAACCAAACCCGTTGGTGGCCGTGGTGAACCGACGGCACAAGTTGGTGTGATTGCGAGGAAGCTACATGCATGATGAGGAAGAGCTGTGCATACGAAAATAATGAACCAAAGGAAAGGGTGAACTGTAGGGAACGAGAAAGAGGGGGGGGGGGGGGGAGGGAACAAAACATCGTTTAGAGACGAGGGGAAAAAACCAGGTCTCCTTCTTAAGTGGACCTAAATATATGTATATATATATACACACACATGAGGACGACTCTGTTATTTACACGAGAGAGGCCACGCAAGCCGAATAGATGACTGTTTACTTGCCGTACAGTCTATCTGCAGAGTTCGCAATGCGCGACCGAGACATCTTGGCGGAACGGATTTCTGTCGGCACAATGTACTCCTGGCGCAGTTTTTCCTCCGTCTTCTTCTGGCCCTCCAGCTGGTCAAAATACATCCTCTGCACATAGTCACGGATCGGCATCGGCTCTGGTTCCTTCCGCTTCCACTCCGCATCGCAACGCTCGCGAATCTCAGCGATATTGTTGCGCCTGTGCTCGATGGATTCGGTGTACAGTCTGTCCACAGAGGTCTGCAGCTCGTCAGACTCCAGTGGCTTCGAGTGCGTGCTCATGGTGTGCTGCTCGTTGTCGAGACGCTCCTCTGTTTCCTTCCGCGTTGCCTCACGCTCCGCCAGCGTCTGAGTGTAGAGGCGCTCAACGACTGTATCTATTCCCTCTTGCGACATGGTGACGGTCGGACAAACGGGGAAAGGATCTTGAACCTCGACAGGTTGGATCGGCATCGTCACACGGGTAATATGCTTCTCCATCTCCTCCGGAGAGAGCCGCTTCGTGGGCGCAACGTAGTCGTCCCCAGCCATTATGATTGCGTTTTTTTTTGAGTGTCAAGAGACTCGACGAAGAATTAGAGGGAAGAACAGGTGAGAAAGAAAAAGAAAGGGAATAGAAACACTGATGCGCGTGTCTGGGGTATTTCCACACACTGGAAAAAAAACACTAGGAAAAGGTAATTAAGTCGTGGGGAGGCGTGCAATCAACTCGAAAGCAAATAGAGTAGTCTATACGACAGCTCAAAATCAATGCCTACCGCCGCAAATCGTATATGGGCATAGAAAAGGGAGGGGGTGTACATGTATGCATCAGTGAAGAGCCAGCAAATAGTTGTCAATTAACATATAGAACATTACCACGCATTGTCACGAAACCATGTCACGACTTGAAGGTAAGAGTGGATGTGCAGCGAGCCCATCGTGTGCTGTTCTCACCCCCCACACGCCATTATCACTGGCAGCTAGAACTTCAATAACATTCCCCAAGTCCACATTGAACCTCCAACTTACTTTCCTCTATTGGATCTATATTTGCAGAAAATACGCGGATTAATTTTTGAGGAGTAATATCGCTTTCCGGGATCTTGATAAACAAGAACGGAAACAATAAAACAGAGAGAAACGTAAATGAGGGTGAGGGAGGTTGCATTCGAAAAAAAAGTGTACGGGACTGCTTCTTAAAAAAGGAATAAAAAAGAGAGTTACAGATGAAAAACGACACCACGGTGGCGGAAGACTTCTGAGCGAGGTCGAACGCTGCCCAACGGAGTTGTTATGTCACTGCACGAAAGCCAATTAGAAGGACGCCTGGGCAACGTCTGCTACCACCGTAGGGATAACGACTGCCGTGGTCTGAAAGAACCAATCCAACGGTTTCATGTGAACGACACTGTTAATACAGGCGTCAAGAGAGCATAGAAGGCTCATCATAACAAAGGCTGTGACACGTTTTGCACTCGGCGTCCTTCTTTAACTTTGCACGAAAAGATACGAAAAAAAAGGAGAGAAGAAAATAGTTACTTTTGATGAAGGACCACCTCGCAGACTGTGATTCTTCCCTTGTGCACAGGGGGTAAGACAAGATTTGACTCAAGAGATACTTCGGGAAATGCTTGGATTTAAGGCTGTCCAAAATATGTCCTGACTTGTCATAATCACCCAGACGGCAACAAGTTCACATCTGAGTGTCGCCTATTTAGCCCACATTAGTAGGTGTTGCCCTTGACGTACAGGGACTTGGAGGTGGCGTCGTCGTCCTTGCGGTTGTACTTGCCGAGCTGAGCGAGGTGGTTCATCTTGGCGCGGTGCATGAAGGCCTTGCGGCCCGCCTCAACGCCGGAGTCCTTGCCGCCCCAGGCCTTGAGGGCCGAAG
>AUXJ01004385.1:0-10692 GCA_000482205.1 Herpetomonas muscarum
AAAAGGTACGAGAGTGCACAATGGAAATAACTCCAATAAAAAAAAGAAACCAAAGCACGGGGAGGTGGTCAGTTTGCTTCCACATGGTAGTCGCACAAAAACTGTTTGTTCATTCTGTAAATGCGGATTTGAGTCAGAGAAAGACAGTGAAATCCCAACACCGAGAAGACAACAGTAAATAACCGCTTTCAGAGGTGTTGGAAAAAAGTATATTTGGGCGTACGGGATGCTGACGCACACATGGGCTTTGAAACAGTCTTGGAGGAAACGGCGGGGGCGGTAATAACAGACCCAAATAGATTAACTGAATGGCGAACAATGTATAGTTGCCTGGGAGTCTTTCCACATCCATGAGTAAGCTACAGTCACGCACTATTAAAAACGCGTTCAACTTCCATAATAACGATTTGGCGTGGAGCTGGTGGTATGCATTCAGGACGTCAGTTGAAATAAAAAGACACATGGAGCATACAGTCGATTTCAACTGGTCATGCAATTAACCCCGAAAACGAATCGTTTAATAACCTTAACGAGACAGACACCACCCATTTGCCAGCCTTCCCAATACAATGTGCACAGCCAAACGGCGCCTCGCAGTTGTAGTTGAAGTTGAAGCTGCCTACGGCTCTGACTGCCCACTGCAACGAGCAGCCATCACCACCGTGCCTGGGTAATTTGTCTGAGAACCGACTGCTTTAAAGCAGGATGCTCATCAAGACCGATTACTTTCTTCAGCTGCTGGCATTCGTGACACGTCAACTCCTTCAGACTGACGCACCCACGCACATCGAGGCTCGTGAGCTTGGGATTTTCGTACGCGTGCAACGCCTCGAGCTTTACCAAGCCAGCCACGCCGACAACCTCGCGGAGCTGATGACAGCGGCCGAACTGCAGGTCGGTCAGATTGACGCACCCAGTCACATCGAGCATTGTGAGCTTGGCGTTTTCGTAGGCGTGTAGTGTCTTGAGGTTCCCCAGGCCAGCGAGTCCAACGACCTCGCGTAGCTGTGTGCAGGAGCAGCAAACCAACTCTGTCAAATTCACACATACGCAGATGTCCAAGGTACTTAACTGAGAACTACCGTTTACATTAAGCGACCTCAGTTGCGGTAAGCTGTAACGCGTAGGAAAAGCCAAATGCTTCAGCTGCGGACTGCCATGAATGCGCAACTCCTCAAGGACATCGATAAAGGGTCCGAAGCTGCTTGTATCGAACGACTCCGCACTGCTAATACGTCCCTCCAAGTGCCGGAGAGACGGGGTCCTGCCCAGCACAGCCCTCAGGACAGCGATATCCAGAACCTCTAGAGCCAGGAAGCGAAGATTCGGGCAATGGGGGAGTTGTCCGATGTGCCCGGGGTTCCACCCACGAAGGTCGAGGTGGGTCAACAGTGGCATTTCAGGCGGAAAACGTAAAGCTGACACGAGGTAGCCCACGCGTAGGCTCAGAGACTGGAGATGTGGGAGAAGCATGTGTAACTCCGGCAAACGCACGTGAGAACAGTTGTGGAGGAAAAGGTGCTGTAGGTGCTCACACGGAGTAAGCGCGTTGGCGCCGTCAGACGTCTGCGAAGCACCGAAATCAACATGCGTCTCCGTAGAGCTGTATATGCGCTGTCTGATGTACAGCCTCTCCATGTTAGGAAACGAGCGGAGAACGTCAGCTGTGACTTTCTCGACATCAAGCAGTTGAAGGGTTCGCACAGAAGCAAGGGGCCCACTGATCTGGACGTTGTGCAGTGCCCTCTGACCCAAAAAGGTGAGAGACACTAGTGAGGCGCCATAATTGTTTGCAGACAGACTCACCCGCCCCTCGTCAGCCTTGATGGCAAGCGACAGGGGGAGATGGGATGTGTGACTATTAATCCACCAATCAAAGCAAGGCGGGAGGTCAATGCCAGCAACTGAAATCTGCCGCATTGTCAACGGTGAACGACGGCCAGTGCACGCGACATCGGAGATCTTCACGTCCCAGTCAGATGGGCAAGAAAGGAAGCGCTCCGCTGTGCTAGGGGTCTCGGCAACACGCAGCTGGCAAACCCTCCCCGACAGAGAACCGCCGTATGATCCTTTGATATACAAACATACACCTCCTTTATTTCTCTCAGCGACTTCTCTCGTATTGGGTGAGATGAGAGATATCGCGTGCTCGCCACTGTGTTTGTCAAATCCACAGCGCATGTCCCCTGTACGATGCCGCACTGTGCTCCAGAACTCGATCGACATGGCTCTGTGGCTCTGTCTTCTGATATGCTTGGCTGATAAAAGTATAAGGATAGGGGACTGGGGACTGCATGTGACTGCGACGTTACAACTTTAAACGATAATGGGTGGGGGAATGAAGGAAAAGAGAACTGAGAGTCAGCTGCCTTTGGTGAAATACAAAATAAGGAATGAATGGCGGCATTGGGCAGTGTGTGTCAATGGAAAAGAGAGTTCCGGTTACAGCGAGTGAATCATGGTTGGGACAGCATTGACACATATCGTCCCGGTTACCAAGCAGGAAAAAAAAAATCCCTGCCCGTTTCGTCAAACTAACAGGCAGTGACGACATCTGGAGGCTACGAACGGTAAACGTACCGGGAAGGGAAAGTACTAGCTCGGATAGCTAATTAACGCGGTATACGCGCTCTTCGCAAGCAGCAAAGTTGTTTGTCCTCTTCTAAGGCCTCAGAAATCCCCCCCTGCGACTCTACCCAGGTGGAAGTAAGGTAACTTACGCCCTTTCGTTCCCGCTCGGTATTCGCCTGCATGGAACGTTCAAAGTATTCGGCAGGTCACCATGGTGGGCTATTGCCGAGCTCACACGCACATTGTAATTCATTTTTTAAAATTCTTATATAATATAACAGTGACAGTAGTAAACAGATATAAATAGAGAGAGATAAAAACAGGGCAAAGGTAGATGGGAGGGTTAGAAACTACGTTGTTTGACACCCTCGTAGATCCAGTCACCGCAGGCAGTCGCAGGGGTGCAGGGCTGCACCATCGCTGACGCCCACGGCGTTAGTGGCGGTTACAAAGGGTGCTTGTAGTCATCCCCCACCAACCACGCTGCCGCCTTTCCACACGAAGATAACCACCGACTGCCCAAGGCCCACAGGGTGGGGGGCATCGTGAGAACCACCAGTGGTCCGTATGGGAAATGCTCGACGCGTAGTTGTGAACGAAGGGGGCCGCCGCAGTTCTTACCCTCCACTTTGATTTTAGCATTGTACAATGCTGTCAAAAAGACGCGTATCGACCTCACGTCGGCAACACGGACAGGCGACACACGCATGTCATGCGTCAATCACGTGTCGGCCGTTCGCTCGTTCGAGAGTGAGGGTAGGTGTGAGAGACGTCTGCATGGACCGCCTTCACGCTGGACAGGCACTGTAGAGGAACCCCGAGAATAGCGGCGGATGCTCGAAAGGCACTGCTGGAAGAACAAAACAAAAGGCGGATAGACTCACGCATGTGTGTATTATCTTCAGGCGAGAGAAGGGGAGAGAGGGGCTGGGGCCGTCTCGGTGGCGTTGGGCGAGCGGGGCAACAATAACCACGCTGTGGCTGCATCGGTTCAACGTTGGGTAGGGGGGGGGGGGGGTCGATTTCACCTGGCGCTCTGCGCGTTGTATGATGCGGCTTGCCCCAGCCAGCTGTATGACAGCACGCTGCAGGTGGACGTACTTGCGATGACTCGCTGAGAGACAGCACAGTGCCTGACGTTCTTAACGAACGGTAAACGAAAACACAAAAGAAAAGAAAAAGACATGACAGAACAAAGCTGTGACCGGAGAAAAAACAAGGGAAAATCTCTTTTGGAAACCATGGAGGTTGGTGCGACCACAAGCACGCCACGGTGTGGTAGTGGCCAGCCTGGCTTACTGGTTAGAAAAGACGGTGCCAATTTCATGGACGCCGTCCAGGAGGAACGCGCGGACCAAATCCAGCTTGTACCCGTTGGTGAGAAGCATCTTGCGGTTGTTCTCAATCATGAACTGGGCCGCCTTCAGCTTGGTCACGATGCCACCAGTGGCATAAAAGTTGTTGGGCGTGGCGGGAGCAGAAAGCTCGTCGATGGTGAGCTGGTGGACGTGGCGCCGAAGCTTCGCCTCCGGGTTGGTCTTTGGGTTGTCGCTGTAGTAGCCGTCAATGTCGCTGAGAATGACGAGGAGATGGGCGTTGAAGTGCATGGCAACGTGGGCAGACATTTGGTCATTGTCACCAAAGGCAATCTCCGCAGTCGCCGTGGCATCGTTCTCGTTGATAACCGGGATGATCTTGTTAGCGAGAAGCACCTCGATCGCGTTGGCAGCATTCGCGGTACGCTTACGCGAGTCAAAATCATGGGAATCAAGCAGCATCTGCGCGCAAAAGAGGCCAAACTTTTGAAACTCCGTGTAGTACAGATGCATCAGCAGCGGCTGCCCGAGAGCGGCAAGCGCCTGCTTGTTGGGCATGGTAGACTTATCCAGAGGCACTTCGGTGCTGCCCATGGCAACGGCGCCGGAGGTGACGAGGAGCACCTCGTACCTCTCAGAGAGATCCGCGATGAGGTGGCAGAGCTCATGAATACGCGAAGTGGCAATCTGCTTGTCCTCAACCAGCAGCGCGGAGCCAACTTTGATGACGATGCGGTTCTTCTTTCCAGTCGCGAGGAGACCGCGCGCCACAGCCGTCAGCGTCGGTCCCGGACTTACGGGGGAGTTCATCATCTTTGTGAAAGGGGGAAGGTGGTTGCTTGCGCAACGGTCTGTAAAATGTAAATAAGTGAAAAAAAATAGAGGGAGCCGAATCCCAGGAGGACTATTCAAGACTTTTGTATCCACAATTCCGCAAGTTAGCCGCCGTACACGTTAGGACAACAAGAAGGGAAAGGGTAAAAGAGAGGAACGTATTTCAGCACGAGGATCTCTCTCGCCACATCACCAGGAACTTGTACCATGAACGCATTGTTGGCATCTTTACATATTGTGCGCATGTGCGTGTTGCAGCTGCGCACGACGCACAAGCGCACTATCAGGCACATTAAAAATATTATTATTATTATTATTATTATTATTATTATTATTATTATTGCTTTGCATGAGTGCGTGCGTGTGTTTTGGCATCACACAAACCCCGAAGAAACAATAAGAGAATAATAATGATGGGAAGTGGGGGAGGAAGTAAGGCAGTTGCTTTGTCGACGTTTACTTCATAGGAAGTTAGAAATAGTGGGGTTGAGCACAAGCAGGGCATCTCGGGGAGCGACAACGGGTGCTCTAGTGACAATTACAAATGGCTAAAGCGCGGCGGTCTGCTGACCCGCGGCAGAGTCCTTGTCGAGAATGAAATGGACCTCACCCTTGCAGTGGCGCAGGAAGCGTGCCACTGGTGAGACCGCCGCCTCCGGCTGGTTCGGGTTGAGGATCCCATCGATAACCCATTGCTTGTCCTTCCCGGCAGCAAGGACAATCACATGCCGCGCGCTGCAAATGGCTGCCGGCGTGAGGGTGACGCGCCACACCTTGGGCGACATGGTGGGACTGGGGAACGCCACGCTCACAGCGGCGGTGGTGTCGGCCGCGGCGATAGAGTCAGGGAAGACGGAAGCGGTGTGACCGTCGGAGCCGAACCCGAGCAGCACAATGTCAACGACTGGCACCTTGACTGTGTTCCCTGCAGCTGGGACGGGGGCCTCTGTGGTCTCGAGTCGGTTTAGCAGCGCCGCCTCGTATGCCGATGCCACAGCGCGCGCTCCCGCCTCACCTCCCTCGACGTTCTCCGACGTCGCAACGGCGGCAGTGGGGTCGATGAGCAATTGGCACGCTTCAGGCACGTCGCGGAGAAGTGCCTTCTTGGCCATGTGGTAGTTTGACTGTTCGTGCTCCAGTGGGTACAGACGGTCATCGCCAAAGATGAACAGCACGCGCTGCTGATCACGAAGGAGGGCCAAATCATTTGCGTGGAGAGATTCGTACAGCTTCTTCGGCGTAGAACCCCCAGAGAGAGCGAGTGAGACCTGCTTGTCAGCGGGCTTAGCGGCGATAATGTCCAGGATGCACTGACGAGCCTTGCTCGTCATGTCATCCAGGCCCTCACACACGGCAACCTTGGGCTGAAACGTTGTGGGCATGATGTTCTGGTGGTAAGTAACTGCTGCCGATAAACGAACGGTGTGTGTGTCAATAAAACAATCGTTGTACTCGCACGCGAATAGTAGGGAATATGAGATACGTAACCTTCAAAGGGTCAGTATAGTAATGGTATAATATTTGTTTAATATGCTGATCAAAAGGAAACGGCCATAACACGCAAGTAAATAAAAAAAGAACGTAGCCGGAGTAAAGAGTCAGAGAAGGAGGGTGTATTGTGTAGCAGGAGATTTGGCGACATCTCCAACCGCAACACCCTTAGTCCCCACCTTCCGTGATGGGGGAAGTGTTGTATTATACTGAGGAGAAGTTGTTTCTTTTCCTCGCTTTTCCATAAGGTCGATTCACACCGTAGTAGTGCGCAAATAAGTGTAACGTAGCTGTTTATGATTATATTTATTGAATATATATATATATATATATATATAATAGTGAGTTCGAAGCGCTCGCTACCGCACGAGGTACACGAATGCTGCAATACCTAGACAATAACTTACCACGGCTACGCCGCGACGAAACCGTGATACCCTCGGATTGCCATCGCGCCGGAAAGAGAGAAATTCCGGCGGCCCGAAGAAGTTGCAGATTGAGTGGACGATGACTACGGGAATCAGGTTGTCCTTGCACGTGTAGGTGAAGAAGTAGCCGCTCAAAAGGCCAAAAACGGTAGTGACAATGAGCACTTTCGAGGTCCGAGTCATGGCGCGTCTCCAGGACTGCCGCACGTTGTGCTGACGCATTGCCTTGTTCTCGGGGTTGCTACCGGCGGAGAGAAGGTAGTTCTCCCTGTACGACTCCGCAGCCCACACAACGACATGGTGGATGTGCGAGAGCGAGAACAGCCCTGCCGAAATGCATATCCTTGCCACGGCGCCGCGGTGCTGCAGGACGTGGAAGAGGAGACCGCGGAAAAAAATTTCCTCTCCAGCTGGGCTGAGAAGGATGTCGCGAAAAAAACGCAGACGGGACGAATAGTCGGACGGCATGTTCTCAAACAGTGCCGTGCCTTGCTCAATGATATGACCGCTAAAGAGGAGCAACACCGCGACGATGGGGCGGACAGACGGAGACTCGAGCAATGTCGTTGCCAGAACGGGAGTAGTTGCCACCCCTGACGTCACAACATTCCATCGTCTGTCAGCAGTAAGGATAGCTGCACTTGCCATGGTGGTAGTGACAACGAAGGAGGTGGTGCGCCGTAATACAGTCGCGTCATCGTCACGATCGACAAAGATACTGTCCTCTGCGGCGTGGGGGAGGTTGACTAGTGCCGTCGCCAGGAACCGGAAGTCCCGCGGCCAAATATAAAAAGCACCAATGAAGCCTACGCACAACGAACCAGCTGTGATAACATCCATTGTTGAGGCTTATTTTTATTGGGGGCGGGGGAGAGGCGCCTAGCGGCACAGTCGGCACAAGTACACACCCACACGTACTTTTGTTTCTCCAATGATGATGTGAATTACCGGATAGAATTGCGCAATTAGGTGTAGTGAAAGAGATGAGGGCCAGAAAAAGATGAACATAGAGGAAAAAAGAAGTAGTAGAATTGGAGTGGTGATGGAAAGGTGTGGAAACACAATGCAGCCACTGACAAGACACACACTGACCATAAGTGGGCAAGAAGGGGAAAGGGGTAGGGGAAGGAAAGCGCGACATCACACACATGACAGGCAGGGAGCCACAACCTAGTCTGTGTGAGAGTAACTGCGAGGAACTCAAAAAGCGCAGCCTAATGACACGGTCCCTCACGGATGTACCTTGTGAAGCTCAGTCAGGCGGTCACCAAATACGTGTGAGTGTGCGAGTGAGGGGCGTACCTGTATGCCTGGGCAGATACCCATTGTTCAGCGTACACACGCTATCGGCACCTGATCTAGGCACTTCAAACGGTCCATTAGGTGCGCATATATAGAGATCGATGGATAGATTGTAGGCGATAGTACACAATGTACGTGACGGATACGCGCGCACAGCGGGTACCTGTCATGACATGGGGCAATTTGCCGGTAGTTTCGAGTGCAGCGAGCCGACCGAGTGTGTGCGCGCCACAGCCCACGAGTGTCAAGGAGGGAATCTGAACCACCAGTAGGGCTCTTTTTCTGCGAAAATAGCTGGGGGGGGGGGGAAATAGTTAAAAAACGTGAAAAACAAGAAACGACAAACAAGATAAAAAAAGGAATAAAATACGGACCGCTGGGACAGGCATGGTATGGGAGCGGCGAATAGTCGCGATATGCGGTTTCTCTCAGGATGCGCGAGCTGGGGATGGGAGCGCAAGATGCAGACCAGCTTCATGTCATCAACGAGCGAAAAATGAGAAACGTAACGAAACCAGTAAACAAGCATATATATATAAATAAATAAATAAAATATATATATATGTAGATATAAGATATACGAAAACAGTCATATAGGAGCAGCTCTGCGATCTGATGGAGTCCCACTTTCTGGTGTTGTGTGCTACGCGGTGGGAAACGGGAAATCGTCCTTGTCGGCGTCCTCTTCGGCCTCGAAGAGAGTGCCGATTTCCTGAACGCCATCTAGAAGGTGAGCACGCACCTTGTCAAGCTTGCGGCCGTTCGTCAGCAGCATCTTCCGCTTATTGTCCATCATGAGCTTTGCGGCCCCGAGCTTCATGACGATACCGCCGGCTGCGTGGGACGGGTCACCCATGATTGGGAGGGACAGCTCCTCAATGGTGATGTTGCGCACCAGAGGGCGGACCTTCGCCTGTGGGTACATGCGCGGGTTGACGTCGTGGTAGCCGTCCGTGTCGCAAAGAATGACAAGCATGTGCGCGTTGAAGTGCATGGCAATCTGGGCTGCCATGAGGTCATTGTCACCAAAGGATGTCTCCGGTGTGATTGTCGCGTCATTCTCGTTGATGATCGGGATAATCTTGTTGGCAAGAAGCACCTCCATCGAGTTGGTCGCGTTGGCAGTACGGCGGCGAGAGTCAAAGTCGTGCGAGTCGAGCAAGAGCTGCGCACAGTGGAGACCGAACTTGCGAAACTCCGTGTAGTAGAGGTGCATCAGCAGCGGTTGGCCAATGGCTAGCAGGGCTTGGTAGCCAGGAACCGTGGACCGGTCCAGGGACACCCGCGTCGACGCCAGCGGGCCGGCGCCAGATGTGACAAGAATGACCTCATACTTCTTTGAAATGTCGGCGACAAACTGGCACAGCTCGCCAACGTGGTTAGTCGAGAATTCATTGTTCTCCACAACAATCGGGGAGCCGATTTTAACAACGATGCGGTTCTTCTTACCTCTGGCAAGGAGATCTCTGGCCGCAGCCGTCAGAGTCGGTCCGGGGGCAACGGGTGAGCTCATCTTTTGTGCGTTCGGGGAGGTAAAAAATGCAGTAGGAGCGAGTACCGCAAATAATCTGCTCACGAGGATGGAGACAGAACACACAAAGTGGGAAGATAAAAAAGAACTTTTGAGGGAAAGCGACGCGTGGAATAATCCTATTTAATGCAGGTATAATACGAGCGCAAGTACATGACAGCAAATGTGTAGGAAGAGGGAAGTGCTTAGGGTTGGAGACGTCAATACATAAAAACGTCTTCCTGATTCAGACATAAGCCTTATGAATCATGTTCTTCTCTATCATCTTAGCCCTCAGTGCCGCAGCAATACACGCACGTGTGACTCCAGTTCCACTAGAACGATCTATCGAAGACCTCATTAATGAAGTAGTATACCTCCATTTATATATTGTCCTCATGAGTACAGGCATGTGAGCGTCAGTTAATCATCTGGGCCGATTATGATAATGCCTCAACGGCCAGCCGTTACGCCGCATTCTGAACAAGAAGAACATATCTTTCGTGTCTGCGTTTATTTGTTTCTCGCATACGCAACTAAAGCGCGAGTAGGAAAGCGGTGGGGGAGCTGGGTAACAGGAATAGAGTCAAAGGAGCAATCGAATGAGGTGTGTGTCCCAGCTTTCAACATTTGTGGTTGGGAAAGAAAGAGGAAGGTAGATGAAAAAATAGTAAATAAGAACATAACTGAAAAAGAGGTAAAAGCAAATGGCATCGTCGAACCGAGGCAAGTGGAAATAGCATGACACCAGTAAAGGTGAAACCATACAATTTGGAAAATAGGATGACCACTGCACATGCCGACAGCAACTAGAGGTTCGTGCCATCGGGGGAGGTAGCAGACTCGTCCACTAAAGTTAACAACGTGATGGTAAAGAATGAAGGCGCGGCTGATGTTTCGAAAGAGGAAAGAATAACTGACACACAAAGCCAACAAAAGTTATGTGAGAAACACGGCATGTGTGTGTGTATGTGTGTAGGGCCGTGGGGGGGGGGGGGGGTGGGGTAAATAGAAAAGGCAGCATGCTGTTAAACAAGAGGAAAGGAAACCAGTTATTCACATTAATTATCACCACTCTCTTGAGAGGCACATGCAAAAAAAGTAGCGGCATGCACGGCGGGGACGGAGCTTCCCTAGTATGGAGCGCGGAACACACACGCAACCCCAACACACACTGCTAGGCGATGTTTCAGGTGTGATTTAACGTCACCGTGTTGTGCGAGCAGATAGGTGTAGAAAG
>AUXJ01004444.1:0-18972 GCA_000482205.1 Herpetomonas muscarum
GTCAAAGAAGAGTTGCGGCACTGGTTCGTGCGAGTGTTTTTTTTTTTATATAGAGTACAAAAAAAAAGAGGGAGCACACCCACTCGAGTTGCAGCCGTAACCACAGAAAACTGGAGAACGAAATTGTAAATGATGAATTATGAAAGCGACTTTTTTTTAATGAGAGAGAAGGATAGAGGAGCACTGTGGTCCTTTCGTAAAGCGACGAGGGGCCTTTCCGTAGTGTTAACCTCCGGTGTTCTTTCTTTTTTTTCTTTAGTGGGTCTTCTTTTTCTTTAAAAACAGACCTTGTACCCCATCATCACCACCCAAACCACCATCCGGTACCACCGCCAGCGTGGCAGCACCTTTTCTGCCGCATCTCCAATTCTCAGCGCACATACATATGTAGACGACAGACGTCACGTACAGTCGCGGAGCAGCAGAGAAGATACGAGACACAGAAGATGGGCGAGTTAGCGCGCGCAGCGACGGATTCCTTGAGGGACAGAAACCATAAAAAAACAAGAGAGAAGAAAAAACAATGAGGAGTGAGGGTTGGAAGAAGTGAAGATAATGAGAGAGAGAGAGAGGAGAATGTCTGCGGGACCGAAAAATGGACACACGGAGTGCGCAGAGCGGAATCGATTAAAGAAATGTTCGACCAGCTCAGTCGCCCTTCGTGGATGTCCCTTCTTGACTTCACACAGTCCCCCGCTCGAAGCGTGACCTGTCCATCTGCAAAAAAAAAAAGAAGGGAGGAAAGCTGACGAAAAGCACACGTGCTGTGTAGAGGGTATAATGTCCTACGTGATGTACGCACCACGAAGTCCACCGAAAAAGAGGATCTAAAGAATGAAAAAAAAAGCCTCAAGGGAGGAACCGGGGACTGTGAGCATCCACATCACACATAGAAACATACATACATGCATACACACATTAACACGCCTGTGCACTGGGGCGAGATGGATGGGCCGCTGCTACGAGCTAAAGACTGTGGCCGAGGTAATAATGACCTACGGCACCCGCAGAGGAGAGAAAGAAAAAAAAGAGGGAACATATACGCCCCATCTTAGACAACCGAACCCTCGTCACTGAGGAAGAGATCATAAACAAAAAGAAAGGAGAGGGGCAGGGAAAGTGAAAGGCAAACAAAACGAAGAAAAAGGAAAGTTATATATATATTAAAGAAGATAGGGGGTGGGGGTTATATATATATAAAGAGAAACGAGAAACGGCAGTGTAAAAATGAATTTTATATATAATAGAAACAAGTACAGAAAGGGTGGTGGTGGTGGGTGGAGAAGACGACAACGAAAAGGAATCGAGAAGATGGGGGATGATCCACAGACATACACAATAAAGGGGGAAAAGCAGAAGAAGAGTCCAAACAAGAGAGGAAATCAACGCAGAGGGATGATGGGTGCTCTTACTTGTGATGACATATTATCGACATGTCAAGTAGAACAGAACCTCCTATTTTCCCACTATTTGGTCAATTCTCGCCTTCACTCCCTTGGGGTGTACGTGCTGCCCCTCTTCTCCTATTTCCCCAGACACCACCCGCCTGTACCTTCTCCCATAGAATTATATATAAGCATATTTTTTTTAGCGCACGTGCATAGACGGTTAGTTGAAGGAGTTGAGGGCGGTACTGTAGATGGTGGTGGTGGTGCCAAAGACGACAGCGACGCAGCCGCCAATGAGGAGGAGGTACGTGCCAAAGTACACGAGCGGGCCCGTCTGGCGGAGGGTGAAGTTGCCGCAGTACATGAAGAAGAGGCAGGGCATGATCATGCCAATGATGCCACCGCAGAAGCTCCCCATGAGGCCGAAGACGGTGTTGATGGTGGGGATGAAGAGGCCGCAGATGAGGGCGAGCGTGCACAGGATCGTCATGCAGATGGTGTGCTTCCAGTACGGCACCTCGGCGGCCTTCCAGTGCAGGCAGTGGTACACCGCGTCGCGGAACGGGATCATGTGCAGGGCAAAGGCCACGCAGATCTTGATGATCATGCCAACGTAGCCGACGGCGATGTACGGCTCCTGGACGGGGTCGTAGAGGGACAGGACGGAGTCGGTGACGCGGCTGCCAAAGTCCGCGTAGCCAAAGAAGCCGGCGAGGAAGTACATGATGGCGCAGGACGTCATGGCGATGGTCGAGTAGAGCGTGAAGCGGAAGACGGTGAACGGCCTCGCTTCGATCGCCAGCTCAAACGCGTTGATCTGGGACAGCAGGGCGAACATGAAGACGCCGAGGCCCTCCAGCGCGGCGTTGCCGGTCCGCACCATCACCATTTCGCCGCGCACCGCCGGGTCCTTGAGGCCGTGGGTGGCGGAGTGGACGATCATGCAGATAACAAAGTACACGACGAAGACGACGCCAAAGGTTGACACGTACCGCAGCGAGTTGATGTGCTTAGGGATGGCGAGGGGCAGCATGAACACGAGCCAGATCATGGACGTCATGAGGCGGTTGCCGGAGGAGGACTTGAGGAAGCTCGAGGCGCCGGGCTGGTTCAGCACCGGGACGAGGAGCGTGCTGGTCGCGATAACGTAGGAGACGGACCCGCCAAAGCACAGGATCATCAGCAGCGCCGCGAGGAAGTAGTCCGCGCCGGGGCCGAGGAGGTGGCGCGCGGCGTCGGAGAAGGTGCGGAGGCCGGTGCGCTCGACGACGCGGGCGATGAGGTAGAGGGAGTAGATGGTGCCGCTCAGCACCAGGGCGAGGAAGATCGTCGACATGACGACGCCGCTGAGGTTGAAGGCGGAGGGGGTGGAGATGATGCCGGCGCCGAGGGTCGCGGACGTCAGGTTGAAGCACGAGGACAGCAGCCCGCCGTAGGGGATGATGAAGTTGAGCGTCCTTCCGATCTTGCGGAAGGGGCTGGTCGACTTGCGGGCTGGGTGGCCGCCGTCCTCGCCGTCCGTGTACGGCTCTCCCTCCCCGTCGCGAGCCTTGCGGGGGACGTCGCCGTCCATCTCGGCCTGGACCGCGGACGACGGCTGGCCCGGGTCAATGACAGCGAGGTCAACCCGCAGGCGGTCGTTGAACTCGCCCTCCTTGGGCTTCACCTCGCCGTCGCTGTCGTCCTCGCGGGGGCGGGGGGCCTCCCGCAGCTCATCCTCCGGCAGGGCGAAGGCCTCGCTCGCGGGCGCCATCTCGTACGCGTCGCGCTGGTGGTCGTCGTTGGAGGACATTGTCGTGGGTGGGAAAGGAGCACACGCGTGACAGATGAGAAGAGTTCAGAGAGAGAAAAGGGGTTCCTTTTAAGAAGAAAAACCTGGAGCTTCCTGGGAGGTAAATCACACAAGAAAACGTACGTTTATTTTTGTCAGTGCGGGAGTGGGTAAAATGAAAAATCTTCTGCTTACTAAATAAATGTATACACAAGAAATAGGAAAGGTGGAAAGGACGAGGATGGGTGAATCGGGGGAAAGTTTCGTGGAAATAAAGACTATTTAACACATACCAATGATAGGGTCTGACTACCAAGCGGCTGCAATAGTTGCCACACACAGGCAAACTTGACAGAGAGGCAGCAATAGCCTAGCAATAGACTGACATTATCTCACCTTTCAGAGACCTGATATGGGCTGACCAGTCCTCCAACTACTATCACTTCTGATTGCTTAGAGATTTGTGTTATTAACAGTGTTGGCACCCTTACATATTTTTCTTCTTTCTTCTTTTTTTTGATGGCGCGGAGTGCACAAAACATGTGGGAAAGAGAGGAGTTCCATCATACGAAAGCGTAGGACTGTTTTTTCTTCTCACACTGAGTGTTTTGTGAGTGGGTATACACGTATGCATGCTTGTGTACGGAGGCTTAGAATTCTTTTTCTTAAAAGGAGAACGCACGATGATCCTTCACCCCCGCCTCCTCTTCTTCCTCTCCACAACAGCGACGCAGAAGCACCTTCTCTCCTCGTGCTGCGGCGCGCAGCGTGTTGTCTCTACATTTCGCTTTAGGCGGCCTTCTTGGTGGCGGAGCCGGTCCTTCCATTCGCCTTGCCCGCCTTGAGCGCGGCGCGGCGCTCGCATGGGAGGCCCTCGGACTGGAAGGTGCCAAAGACCCAGTCCCAGAACATGATGTACTGGCCAAAGTTCACGCGGGGCTGGCGGTGGTGGTAGTCGTGCGCGTTGACGTTGAAGAGGTAGGGGATGTGGAGGTCGACGCGGGTGTGGTTGAGGCTGGCGAGTGTGCCGCCAATAAAGATGAAGATGATGGCGGTGAGGGCGTGCACCTGGCCGGGCGGCGTCATGCGCGTGAGCAGGTAGAGCGCCAGGAGGTGCACATACTCGCCCGTGACGTACTCGATGGGGTTGTCGTTGATGGCGTCGCTGTTGCCGCGGAAGGGCGACATCTGGCGGTGGTGGTGCTTGTGGATCCACGGGTAGATGGGCGGCCAGTGGAGGGCCCAGTGGAATAGCGTGTAGAAAAAGTCGTAGATGATGAACAGCCCGACCAGGTGCACGGGCAGCCACGCCAGGGACATCAGCACAGCTGGCTTGTCGAAGAAGTCAATGGACATGCGGCTGACCTCCGTGTTGACTGTGAACTCGTACACGTGGTAGACAAACAGCGCCGTGATGGCCTTGGCAAAGCCAATGTACAGCTTGTCCTTAAAGGTCAGCTCCATCAGCGGCTTGGCCCGCTCAGGGATGCGCTTCGTGATCAGCCGCGCCAGGAGCGGAATCACGACGGCGTTGTAGAAGCCGAAGCCAACGAAGATGACCCCGACAAAGGCAATCTTGAGACCAAATAGCGCGTTGGGGGAGAGATCCTGCAGGAACTCAAAGGCCCCAACGCCCGCCTCGCCCTGTGCCATCGTAGAACCGGTCATGTCGAACAAAAAAAAAAGAAGTGAGGGATAGCAGGGGACAAGATTCGACACGAGCCAAAGTCGCTGAAAAGAAAATGACAAAAAAAGGTGTGCCTGTGGGGGTAAAGGCGTGAACTCTCGCTTTGAGAAAAAAAGAGACCCGTCAGTGGCTGTTGTCTTGCCTGCTCTCTATATATATTTAATGGCAAACGTCCTCGGACTCAGCGTGGTACAGTTGCCAAAGCAAAGTAGCGACCGAAAGAGGAGTGAGTGCCTAATGAAGGGGGGTAATGCTAATGATTGACTGATGATTTGAAAAAAAAAAGTTGTATAGCTGCATGAACAAACGTCACCAATAAAAACAAGTGGGTGAGAGGTAGCGTGCATTTTGGACGAGACCAGAAATCATCATCATTACACTGTTTTATCATGATGCCATTATGGGATCCTTCATCGAGTGCAATGTGATCACAACAAGGATGGTGGTCAACAAAGGGGGGGGGGGGTGCGTCGATGACCGCAGCTAATTGCAAGTTCATCGGCGAGATGAATAGCGTAGGTTCCGTGGGGATGTGATGTGAATCCACTGCTGTGGCTTTCCTTGGGTGTCGGTCTGCGCCCACAGAGAGGAATAAAATGGTACGCAGCTCATTTTCTTTGAGTGAATTGAAGTGGAGTGAAGGTGGGAAAGGAAAATTAAAGAGGAGAAAATGAGAAAAGGGGGGCGGCCACTGAGAGTAAAAGGAGGGAGAATGAAGAAAATAAACAAGCAAAGAATAATGACCAGTGCTGGTCCACTAGGATTCGTGAACTGAAGATGATAATGTGTAAAAAGAATGAAAAATGCAGGGGATGGATACTAGCAGCGACTGTGAGACGATAGGGCGGTAGATAACTTCTTCTTTTAAGGATGGTGTGCTACGGTTTTTTTTTTACGGGAGCTGGGAAAAAAACGAAGAATAGACATCACAGGTCACTCTCTGCAGCCCCGTCGTCAATGGGAGAGCCTTCGTGATTTGTGTGCATGTCCTCTCCAGCGTCAGGAGGGGAGATCGTGTCGGGGTTCCCTTCGTGAAACTGTGCGTGCCCAGTGGCATCCATAGCACCTACGCCCTCCCCCTCTTGAGGTTCGTCTGCAACTGGCTCCGGTGCAGGGTCGGGTGGGGGCACAACCTCCTCAACATGAGTCCCCTCGCCGCCCCCGGCATGGCGCTCGTCCTGCGCACCGTGCTTCTCTGGCACACCCTCCGTCGCATGATGATCGTCCTGCTGGATACCTTCGTGTACCAGGTGCTCCTCTGCAACCGGACCCTCAGTCTCCTCCTGTACACGTCCGTAATCCTGCTGCTGCTGCTGCTGCTCGTCGATGGTATCCGGCTCCCCGTGCGCATCATTCTCCTCGAGGCTGTGCGGCTGGTGGTGCACCTCCTCAGCTGCATTTTCAAAGGCAGTGGCCTCTTCCTGGACATTGTGCTGGTTTGCAACATTTTCCACCACTACAGCATCATCTGGGACTTGCCCGTGCTCCTGCTGCGGTTCCCCTTGATGTGGCTCCTCGTGATATTCGTGGTGATCCTGTGGCTGCTGCTCCTCTGCCGGCGTCTCCCAGTTGGCGTTGCCAGGTTCCACGTCAGCGGGTCTCTGGTCATCCTGGGCAACGTGCTCAGCATGCTCACCCGCAAACTCATCGCCGCCCTCCTCCCTGCGAGGATCTGCCGCCTCGGGGTGATGTTCCTCCACCACTGGTGGCGGGGCTTCCTCCACCATATGCTCTTCGTTGTGCTCCGTGACGGGGGGCTGGATCTCCTGCGCGGGGTGCTCGTCGCGCCATTGACCGCCCTCCTGCGGTTCCTGTTGCGGTGAGTGATGGTGCTCCGCTACGATTGGCTCCTGCGCGTCGTGCGCGGCGTGCTCCTCATAGTCACCCTGCCTAGGAGAGGCCTCCCAGTGTGCGTCGTCCTCGCGCTGTTCTGCCTGCGGGGGATGCTCCTCCGTGACCGGCTGCGGGGTCTCGTCCGCTGGGTGCGTGTGCCCCTCCTCAGCGGCGGGTGCTTCCCAATGCGCGTCGCTCTCTTCACGATGCTCGGCCGGAGGCGCGTCAGCAACGATTGGCTCATCCCTCACCTCCGGTGTGGGAGGTTCTTGCGACTCCGCAGCCTGTTCCTGAACGATGCGTGAGTCGAGGTCATCATCAGATGTGTGCGGTGCTTCGTCCTCCCGCGGTTGTTCAACCTGCACCTCGTCATCCGCGCGTGGCTGTTGTTGTTGCTCCGGAGCGCCCATATCAGCGGTCCGCGGTGCAGACTCGCTCGCCACCTCGTGCACCGGTGGTGGTGCGGTGGGCTGCTGGGCAGCAAACCCAGCGGGGCGACGGCCACGCAACTTCACGGGCTTCCGCGAGGAAAGAATAAGCAACAGCACCGTACCGGTCACGGCAATAATCGACAGGGCCAACAGCGCGTGCTTGACAACTGCCCACAGCGGCGCCACGACTGTCCGCCACACCAGTGCCCCTCCAGGGGCCCGGCGGAACAGCCACGGCACGCCGCCGTTAGCCGCACCACAGTCGTCAACGCCGTGGACCTTCCCAATGTCCCGGATGTTTTCCTGCGACTTGGCGACGCCGGACGTCAGCAGCGCCGCCGTCGCCTCGAGCGAGGGCTTCTCCTTGCTCATGAGCTCGCTGATGTTGAGTGCGCCTTGCTTCATCTGCTGGATCGCTCCCTTGATGTCATCAACGACCTGCTCCTCCGCAGTGTGGGCCGCGCCAGTGCCATTTCTGCTGGTTGGCGGCAGAGGGGACGCAGCAGCCTTCTTCTCCGGTGAGGGGGTTGCTGCTGCGACAGGAGGTGCTGCTGACCCCTGCACCACCTCTACCGTCGGCGGAGGGAGCGCTCGGCCACCCCCGTCAACGTCATCGAAAACCAACGTGGAAGTCGCTTCGTCATGCCGTGTGGGTGCCTTCCCTACGGTGGCGAGGGGCAGCGGGCTCCCGGTCTGCTCTGCCGCCTCCCGCAGGATGGCCTCGGCTGTCACAGCGTCCTGGCGCAGCTGCTGGTATGTGCTGGGCAGGCGACTCCGGTAGAACTGCGCCGTCTCGCCGTCGTCGTCGCTGCGGCCGGGGGATTGACTGACGCCTCGCATCGGTGTCGATGCGTTCGACGGTACTGTCCCCTGTATGGCAGATTCCATGTGGCCCTGAAGCTTATTGAATGTCTCCAGCAGCGGGCCAAGACGCCGGACGCGCATGTTCACGACCAAGTGGTTCTTCTCGTCGCGGGCCTCCTCCACATCCCTCACGGCCCTCCCAAGGCGGAACTGCAGGTTTTGAATTTCACGCTGGTGCGCCTCCAGCTGCTCCACAGGGAGCACGTCGATATCCTCCATCACTGGTAGGTTATGTACCACAGAGTGTTAAGGGTGTGCCAGCGCGCGTATGCGGAGGGCACGTCAATGGATAGGTATAAGAACCTGCACTAAGACCAGTAGTGGAGTTTAAAAGAAAGTAAATTGCAAACAGCACAGGATGAGCGGAGAGCGTGAAATGAATCGAAGGTGGGGAGGAGAGAGAGAGGGGGAAGAACATTGTTGGCATCAACTGTTGGAAAGCGAACAGCAAGCACCCCGTTGTACGATTTACATTTTTTTCCCTCAATACTTGCGTTTTTTTTGGACACTAGTGTTTTAATCATGCGTTTTTGTTTTGTGTTGTTTACGGGCATCAGCGGGCAGTGACGCTCCCTGTCTGTGTAGCAACCCCTTGTTGGGGAAGTGGGCACCTTTTTCATGCAGGTGGTACAGCCGAAACATAGGCTGACCGGAGGCCCTGACCAGCGAGACGGAGAGCCTTCACCATCTCGTGGTTCTTCTCGGCGTGGATGATGCCCACGCAGGACACCTTGCTCCTCTTCGCGAAGAGCGCGTAGGATAGCCTCTGGCAAGACATGCACGTGATGAGAATCGGTGTGGATGCACTGACGGTTGCACTGACGGCCTCACTGCCGTGGCAGAGCATCATGATGGAGTGGATGGCATCATCCAGCGTCGCGAAGGTCTTTTGCTGTCTTTCCTTCGTACCTGCTGGAGCTCCTTGGTTGCTGGCTGCCTCCGGTTCTGAGCCCACCTCGATGTCTGCGGCCAAAATAACCAGCCGCACCCTCCCGGCGCGCAGGTGCTTCAGCGTTTCGTTTAGGCCAACCACGTAGCGCTGGCGTGCCTTGAAGTGCTTGGGCTGTTTCCGCCGCAGGTCCCCCTGCTCGTGGTAGAGCGCCTGCAGCGTGGTGAAGGTGAGGTCGTCGAGGAAGTCGGTGAGCAGGTTGCGACAGTACAACGCCACGAACAAAGGAGGACGCCTGGATTGCTGCTGCTGCTTCTGCTGCTGCTTTCCTCCCCCTTGGCTGTTAGCGACGGTGGGGGTGTTGGTGCCACCCCCTTCGTCGGTGGTGGGGTTGGCAGCCTGGGTGCAGTAGTCCGCCAGCCGCTCCTCCTCATCCAGAACGAGCTCCACCGCACCGGTGACAAAGCTGCGGATGACTGCGCTGGGCAGCTTCATGGGATACCGACCTGTGCGCCGGTCAATGGCCTCTGCGTGTGGGTGCCGTCCTACCCCCAACAGCACCGTCGACGGGAAGTGGTTCACATACGGTACGGCTGCCTTGTGGAGGAGGGGAGGTGGCTCAAGCAGGGCGTCGCCCCCGTCGGAGGACGCGCTGGGGTCCTCCCCTGTGGGCAGCTGCTGTTTCCACGTTCCATAGACGAGCAGCCGCCGGAGCGCAAAGCGGCGGCGACGAATTTGCCGCTTCAACACCCCTGCGGCGCTGTACTGACGACCCCGCATCGCGGCGTCCATGGCGACATGAAGTGCCTCAATCTCCCGGACGAGCCCCTCGGCCCGCTTCGCGGCGCAAGCGCTGTTGTTTTCTTTGTTGTCTTCATGGCAGGGCTCGTCTGGGCTACCACTTCCGCCCTCGGTGGTCGCGAGACGCTCTAGCAGTGCTGCCCTGCGTTGCTCGTGGATGCGGCGCTTAAGGGCTGTGAACTGCTTGCGGTTATTGAAGGGTGCACCCCCTTCAGGGTTTGCCTGCTTCTTTTTTTTACTCGGGGCGGCCCTCTGCCCGGCTTGTCGACGACTCCTGCTCACAGCAATTTGCGGTGCAGGGCGTCGCATCACACCACCACCCCGATGACCCCCAACAAGCAACGTCCCAGTAAGTAGATGCCTGGCCTTTGTGGAGGGGACTCCATCGCCCTTTGGATGACTGGTTGGGCCACTATCAAACAGGTCCGATAAGTAGACTATTTTGCTGGGCTTCTTTACGTTGCCCTTTTCCCATCGCTTGAGAGTCTGCTTGTGTCGGAACGTCTCGAGGGCTTTCGCCCTTTCCTCTGCGCTCCTCTTTGGGGGCATCCTTGTTCCAGAGTGAACGGTAGCACCACCACAACGTTTTTTCTTGCCCAGTTCCTGGATACTTTGGACATGAGTGGTTGGTGCATCAGAAGGGTTAAGAAGCGGACCGAGATAAGAGTGTGTATAGGAGTTGTGTCCCACGCGTGACTGTACATGGGTTGACCGGGTACAGGAGGACCGCGGGGTAGCAATACCCGTGTACCTGACGCCCTTAGTCTAGCTCACTTCTAATTTTCGTGAGCTCATCCATTCCACAAAAGGGAGCAGTGGATGCCTCGCCCTGAAAGAAGTTTTCCTGTAGGATGATAGTAGTACTTTTTTCTTATTGCAATGTGAATTGGTTTAGTCAGGTGTTGGCGTGTGCATGTTAATAACGTAACTTCCATGGTAGGTTTCGCTTAGAACGGTTATGAGGGCTGTTGAAACCACACCGAAGGACCTGTGTGCCTAGCACATCGCGTCGGTTAAAACTTCCACGTCAGCCCGCATTTCATGTGCCGGAAGGTCTCCACCGGGGACACACGCATAAACTGTAGTGAGTCCGGGACATCCGGCGCCTGCAACCCGCTGCGTAGTTCGCGCTCCTGCACGGCGACGAACCAGCTGAATGAGCACTCGAACTTGTGGGGCACAAACTTGTTAAACGCGTCCACCGTCAGCCGCGGCAGCTCGGAGGTGAGGGAGAAGCCGACGGAGGCCCGTGGCGGCTCCCACAGACTGTCCACAAAACAGGCGTTGGCGAACGCCATCAGGTTGGCATTCGCGAAGAGCCCGGTCGCTGGTGGTGCGTCAGCACCGTCGGCGTCATCGCTGTCGCCCTTGCGGCGGTCTTTTTTCTTGCTAAGCTCGACAGAGAAGGTTGAGTACCACGACTTGCTGTGGTGCATGTTGCTGTAGTCATTGTCAAAGCCACGGAGGAGTTTTGGATTCCACTTGGGCCCCTGGGTGGCCCACAGGTACTCGTGCGGGCCCAGGTTCCGCCACCACGCGGACGACCGGACCGCGTGGCTCGTGCCGTTGCTGCGTTCCGTAGAGAGGGCATCGGATCCCGATACGTGCGGGGGAACGGCAGAAATCCCCGGGTTCAGCGGCTGCATCAGGCAGGACTCGTTGCGCAGCTTGAGCTTGAATGATCGTCCGAATATGGCAATGGGCCACTCCGCCCATGACTCAGCGGAGAAGCGGGCAAAAATGGTGCTGAGGCCGTCGCTGGTGCTGTGCTCAAAGCCCGGTCCCGCGCGCCACTGCACGCTGTACGTGCCAGACTCTCGAGACTTGGCTCCAAGCTTTTGCACGGCACTGCGGTAGCTGTCCTCGAGCAACACGCTCACAATCGCGTCGTCGCCCGATGCGGGCGTAAACGGCGACGGGGTCGTCCCATTTAGCAACGTCTGTGCCTCACCGACCTTGTCACGCCGGCGATGACTGTTTTCCACGGTAGCAAAGGAAGCGGAGAGCGATGTGCTACGCCGTGGATCGGGGCGGTGCACGACCGTCTTCACGCCGCTTTCAATCAGCTTCCGCTTTTCCACCTTGTGCTTCTCAGGCGCGTATCTGCGTTCGGTGCGGTTGTTATTCGTGTACAGCTCCACGTCCACCGCTGAAACGGGTGCTGGCGGAGCTGACACCAGTTGCGGCCACATCCACGACAAAAAGGATTGCGACTGCACGGGTGCAAGGGAATCGCTTGGGTTTAGTTGTGCTGGGGAGTAGGGGAACTTGCGTGACACTGAGATGTTCAGTCGTGCGGCGTCAAGCATCTGCGAGGTCAGTGACTGCTGGAACTCCTTTCCCGTTATCGCAGCAACAGGCACAGCTGCGTCGGTGGCGTCAACTTCACCAACGCTGATTTCGTCGTTCACGAGGAGACTCACACTGCCGCGCACATACCCCGGCACCTCCTGCGGAACTTCAGCCCCATCGCCCGTCTCGCGGCTGTGGTGCAGTTGTGGGAACACCACAAACCGCGCTGTGTCGCTCCGTGGCGGCGATGTCACGTACCCACCAAGGTAGGGTCGTGGGAGTGGCACCGAGTCCGGGCGTCCGTCATCCGTGGGGGGTTGAGGTTGCACCGGTGGCGTGCGCAGCAGCGGAACTCTACTGGCATTCTGCAGCGCCTCCGTGTGTCGCCCCAAGAGCAGCGACCGCTGAAAGAACTCGCTACCAGCCTCCTCCTCTGCCATTGTGGTGGGGAGCTCCTTGCCACTGGTGGCAGCCCTCACTCGCTTTTTGACGTCTTCAATGCGCACGATGGAGCCCTCCTCGCCCCAAGCAGCAGGGCTCGCCTTGTCGACGACCGCCTTCACAGGAGATGGATTCGACGTTTCATTGTTGTAGTTCGTACGGAGCGGGTGGTGCGGGTGCGACGGAAAGGAAAAGCGCGACCACCTCAGCTCGTCGCAGGCCTTCACGTCATTCTGGAGCGCGATCAGCCGCCTGGCTGCGATCGACTCAGTCTGTGCGAGTGGTACGTTTCTCTCGCGGACCTGGCCATCACTGGCCCCCGTGCCGCTACTCAGGTTGCCGTATCTTTCCCGCAGCCAGTGCAGACAGGCATCATCATCACCAACCTTCTCCGAAGCAGGCAGGATGCTAACACTTGGCGCCTTCACAGAAGACGCTGCATCCATCGTTGATGTGTGCGCGGGCTATCCACAGCAAATGTTTAGTGCAGAGGGAAAAGAGGGAGAGAGTAATGTTTTTTTTAAGTTGGTACCGTTTGGAAAGGAGTGTGAGCAACAACATGACACGCTTCGTTTTCCTGTCAGCGATTGTGGATCTACTGGTGCTCACCGCGCTTGGCCACAATGACGCACCCTCCTCCAGACATCGTGACTACTGTACAATGCATTGGTAAGGTGGTTTTCAGCATTAGGGAACGCGTAAGCCTCACGTGGTACAATAAACTATTCTTTTTTTTGCACTCATAAGATATATGTGTGAATTATCTGTATCAGACTTACTGTGCGAGGACAGCATCTGCCTGCTCCGTTGTTTCTGTCAAATCCAGACGGGACGCCCTCTCCCTGATGTAGGCCCACACCACTGGCGACTCACGGAGGGTCAACAGTGGGGTCCGCTGCACCAGCTCGACGAGCCGGAGAAGGTCGTCACGCGTGAGGAAGAGCGTGGACGGCTGACGCACCTCCAGCCTGTGGCCCTCAAAGTCAACAACCACCTCACCAGAGGACCCAAGTTTCTCTAGTATGCTGCGGGTAAGAAACCGCCGGGGAGCCGCGCGCAGTGCCCCTGGGCAGGCGCGCTCGTGGAGATCTACGGCCTCTAAAATGTCCATTGCAGATATCTTCGTCAACCAGTCGCGGAAGTCAACCTGCATCGGACCAGGGAGAGGGCGGTAGTCATCGTACGTATTGGTGCTGTTGACGACAAGGATCTTGAAGAAGGTGTCTCGCACATCAATATCCAGAGCAGAGTAGTACGCATCCTCGCCGTCCCCCAAGAGTGGATCAGAGTCGGCACCCCCACTGGAGTCGGCGATCTTTCTGCGCGCCTCAATCATAGCCGCGATATTACCAGACCGATCAGGGTGCTGCTGCTGCGCGCAAATATCCCCAAGGATGTCGATAGTAGCGAGGGAGACCACGTGAAGCGACATCAGGAAGGTTAGGCGTGCAGCAAACACCTCCATCAAAGCTGTCAGCGGTTCTAGGGCCTCCAGAGGCAAATCTGTCTTTCTCTGCAACTTGAGTAGGTAGTTGGCTACCGTGCACATATCTGCAGGCCGCAACACAGACCTAAGAGCTGCTCCGCCTGTGGTGCTCGCCATTGTATCAGTGCCTATATCGCTCTCGAGTTCCTTCGTGAAAATCGCCCCCCGCTCACATTCCTGACGACAGAAGGAAAAAAATTGTTCAGCATTTCGTGGAACCGGTGTATCCTCCTTCGACAAGATGGACAATACCACCATGATGTCAATGAACTCCGTCGGCCGCGTGGCAACCGCCTGCGTGTCGCTGGGTCTACACAGGAAATCAATCACCGGTTCGAGAAGGTCCGCATCACCGCACTGAAACATCCGTACTGCAAGCAGTAGGCGTGTGAAGCTCGGCGGCGGGAAATATGGCAGCATTGGCACGATGACGGGCTTAATTAATGGCCGTAGATACTGCTGATGAGGAGCATCGTGGCGAGCGAGCACAAGAAGCCAGCGGGTGAGCATTGTAGGCGTCAAATCCGTCAGCTGCTTCAAGCGTTGAGTTGCCTTCGTTTCATCCGAGATGGAGGTCGTGTCCACCCCCTCCTTCACGCAAGTGCCGATTTTCTTCTGTTCGACAATGTCCGCAGCAATGTTCGTCTCCATTTTTGCGAGCATGTAATCTGCGAAGAAGCGGTAGGTGCTCATGTTCTCGTGCCCCATCCGGGCAAAGTTCACCATTGCCCTGTAGCACGACAGCGGCTCCAGCGGGACCCGCTTACACACGACAGGGAATCGACGACTCAGTAGTGCCAAGAAACTCTTCGAGGGAATAATCTTTGCGCGCGACATCGCGGTGAGTACACGCACTAGGTCGCGCGGATCCTTGTACTCGTTGATGTTTGCCGCAAAAAAGGCACCCATCACACTGAAAAACTCCAAGTCACGCTTGCGCCTTCCCGCGCTCATGCCCAAAACGACAATGCACCGAAGGACTGTTTGTGCATCCAGTTCACTCGCCGCAGCCGCAAGGATAGGGTCATCGCGCGCCAAGGCGACATGCTCCTCCTCTTCGCGAGCATAGATGTGTCCCGCGTCCCCATCGTTACCGTTGTCAACGAGGCTCTCCTTAGCGTTAAACTGGGCATCCTCGCCAAATCCACCGAAGGCGTCTGGGCGATCTCCAAAAGATCCGAGATCACCGCCATCAAGAAAGTCGGGGGGCACATTCTCTGCAATGCTTTGTTTCTGTCGAGCAGCCGCAGCGTTCGCCACTTCGGCGATTCGATCGCGAACCGCGTCTTTGAATTCGGTGCCGTACCGAACCAGCGTCGACCTTGCCCAGTAGCACTCCACGATATCCAGGAGCTGCGGTATATGTAGCTCTTGAAGGCGCTCAAATAGCACAGGAAACAACGCGTGTTCTTCCTCCGCAGACACCAGCTTCACATTATCCGTTGCGCGCAAATAGTGTGTTGCGACCTCTACGAGGATTTCAGTGGGAGCCACTGCCAGTGATTCGCGTCGCCGTAGAACATACTCTGGCAGCTGCCCAGTGACTCGATCCGATCCAGCGTCATCTGAAGGGTGAGCTATGGTATCCGCCTCCTCTGTCGCTGTGCGGGAGAAAGCTACCTCATCCATCTCCTCGTCGACTTCCCCGAGAAAGTTCATCCCCGCCGCTGCATCGTCGAGCTGTTGCTCCGAAGATCCCTGCAAGGGGGACCCTGGCTTCGAAAACTGCCCGCTGATCGCTCCAAGAGAACCTGAAGCTTCAGCCGAGGTGTCAGGGGCAAATGTAAATTCATCGGCAGGGGTGCTAGTTCCTACTGCCGCTGAGTGGGAGTGAGAATTGTGTGAAATGCATCGAACACTTACAGCAATGGGGCCGTACCAGGCGCCCTGTTTGGCGACCCGCAAAATACGCCGCTGTAGCCGTCCAAACGAACGCATGGCCTCTGTTATGGCTTTTCTTCAACAGGTGCTGCTGCTGCGAAGCAAGAGAGGTACACGTGCAACCTCTCCCTAGATCCACGCTATCTTCCTGACAACGGGCTTTGGCGCCAGGGGATAAGGAATTCTATGCCAGAAGAGGTTGGAAAGCGAAGATGACAAAAATAGCGGTTTTGTATGATGAACCGTAAAGAGCAAATTACATTAGCGGGAATGGAGCATTGCTCACAAACATCAAGTGTAGGCTATTCCACCTTACGGCGAGGGAAACAACAGGAACACTTCCACAGATGTGTACTTATTCTGTTCTTTTTTTTTAATCTGTAGGAACTTCAGAGATTGGAAGTCCGATTGCTTAATTAAGGAAATAAACAGGTATTGGGTAGCTCTATGTGTATCTGACGATTAGAACAGAGCTTTTGACACCTCAGACTCCGTAACCTTTCTGACCTCAGGGGTACCAAACCGGCGGGCAAGTTCGTGGGCAAATAGCCACAGGTCCCGCTGTTGTGCCAGCATACGGAACGGCGTAGCGCGAGTGAGCGCCACAAATTCGTGAACCTTCTTTTCGTCACAATGGACCTGACCAAGCAGCTTCAGAACGTCCTCATCTGACGATGTCTCCGTGATAGCCGCTTTTCGGATTCTCCTGACAAGGATATGGTGAACCCGCTTCTCCATCCACCCTGGCAAAACCGCAGGGAGTACATCGGCAGCGCCTCCTGCCCCGCTTGGCTCCGCAGCGCGCACTGCCTTGTGCCCACCTGCTGCGCTGGTCACGGTGGTGGAGGGGTCCAAGTGCCCAAACTTCATCAGGCGCGCCCCGACGAGAATGTTGAAGAGACCAGTCTTCTCAAAGGCCTCCTCAAACCGCGCGAAATCTTTCGATCCGAGGGATGCCTTGACGACAGCCATCCGCTCAAACATGTAAATCAGCTCATTGTACACAAGGACGGCAGCCTTGGACTGCTGTGGGAGATCTTCCTCAGCTCTGTCCTCCCAGCGTTTCGGCGATCCCGCATCCTCCGGAGTGTTGGAGACTTGCTCACGCCTTTGAATGGCCCGGTTCTGAATTGTCTCCATCACCGCATTCCGCGCGTTGAGCAACCCTGTAACGCTGCTATAGACCTCCGGCTCGTTGCGCATCCCGAGGACAATAGTTTGTTCAAGGAGACGTGTCGCCATTCGGGGCGAGATTAGGTCCAACTGAAGGAGTCGGTTCAGCTGGCGACAGAAAAGATCAATCGTGGTCTTGATCTCGTGATTTATTTCCGACGCAGGCGCAAAGCGGCGAGAAAGTCCATACAGAATTTCAGCTACACCACACAATTCCTCACCTCTGACCTTTGTGCACTGCTCTCCGCTGACACGGAGGAAGAAGCGGTAAAAATGAATCATCCGAGTCTGGGCAACCAACTCCGCCTCCGTCAGGCTAGTACGAACGAGTGCCTTTGACAGCGGCAAGGCATACGGCGCATTTGGTCCACGCTCCTGGATCTTGTTAGACAGAGAGATGAGAAGCGATGGGGAAGTGCACCCAGTCTTTCTCGCGATTTGCATGACTTCCAGTAACTGGACGGCGTCGAGAAAACGAATCATTGGAGCAAGCAAATGCTCAGATACACGGGCAGCAGACACGTTAAATGGGATGCCAAAGTCAGCGGAAATGCTTAGTAGTTTCAGAAACTCGCCGCTATCCAAATCCGCAACGTGCTGAATGCGCTTATTTAGCATGGAACGCTCCAGGGGCTGATGTGCATCTGGCGAGTTGGCATCCACTGCGTCGAAAGCAGCAGCCTCTGTTTCGAAGACAATATTTTTGAGGGCCTGGTCCGCCAGATCTCGCAACTCGCCAACATTACCATTCCACTTCACACGCTTCAAGACTTCCAGGAGGCGGTAAATCTGTCGTGTGGTGAGACCGGAAAACACGTGCCCGACCTCGGCACGCCGGTTCCGTCCACGAGAGACCTTTTTTTCCTCAGAGCTACCGTCAATAAGGGTAGCTCCATCGTCCTCCTCCATGACACCCTGCATCCTCCCACGCAGCTCCGTGTTAAGAAAGAGAAGACGGTTAATGGCAGTGCTCCAAAATTCACGCGTACCATGCACGGAGGTAGCATGAACCGCCCACATCAGCGAAATAAGTGCATCCGGACGCTCCACGTGCTCAATATCCTTCAGTGCTGTTTCTGCGAGGCCACCGACGATGGAAACTTCGTCACGACGCAGCATTATTGCGCAGTTGGAAAGGACGGCGCGCGCATCGGGCGGTTGGATCATCCCTTCGGTGAGGTCCTGCACGATCCATGCCTTTAGCGTATTTTTGACAAACCGCTGGGCACCGCGTGCGTTGTTGTCATCCATGGACGGCGACCAGGGTCGCTTCACGAGTCGAGATGCAACCACAAGGGAGACCTCTTTCTTTTCAACAATAGCGCATACGCGGCGCATCACTTGTTGACGTTGCGTGGTACTCATCAAAGGCTCCGGGCGTGGAATGCGCCTGTTGAGCCTTCTGCCCTGTACTTCGTAGCGCTGAAAGATGCGCTGCTCGGCAGTCATGAATGCGATAAACTTGTTGACGAATGTAGTGGCATCGATATTGTCTTGCGTCGCAGTGGATTCTGTACTTTCCGCTGTGGTTACTGCCTGCTCGACATTGAGAACCAAGAATTTGGCAATCTCAACAGCAACACCAGGCCTTGTACCAGTTCCCGTCGCTTCTGCAGACTCCTCAGGTGTCGGCGCTTGTGGTGAAGAAGCACATAACCTTGCTGCAACCGAGAAAACGACCGGTACAATGGCCTGAGTGCGTAGGAAGCGCCTCATAATGATCCTTCGTGCTAAAGTGAAAGAAAAAGGATTGACTAAATTACCTTCTTTTCGATACCAGTAACAGATGGAGAAGGAGAAGCGTAATAGAGAAAGGAATGCGGGCACACTTTGGCAGCAGAATATGTATTTCCTCATGGAAACAAGCGACCGCTGACGTAAGAGCGTCCTCAGTTGAAAGCATGGCATCGAATGCGTGACGTCCTTCGCGGCAGAAACTGCCAGTAAGTTGGCCGGTGTTTGTGGGTGTTCGTTTTTGATTTGTGGTGCTTTTCCTTTCGTTGGGGTCGCCAGGCGGCTTGCTTGGCCGGCGGGG
>AUXJ01004503.1:0-10095 GCA_000482205.1 Herpetomonas muscarum
CGAGAGCTATTTCTACTTATCCGATCCTCCCCCCCTCCCCCCCTCCCTCACACACACACACACGTGTGTCTGTGCGTTGCTCTCCTCATCATTAATTTTCCTTTTCGTTTTCCTTTCTCTTTGTTCTTTTTTCTTTTTCTTCTTCCCCTGTCGGGTGTGTATGTTGCGAGGGTACAGCATTCCTGCACACAGTCAGTAGAAAGATATATATATATATATATATATATTCGCCATTGAATTGCTCGTGCCAAACACCCCTTCCCACATCCTCAACGACACCACCACAAATTGCTTTTAATCATCAAAACAAAGACCACGCGTGCACACACACACACACACACACACACACACGCACGCACGCGCGCGAGTTGCCAAGCGTTTCCTCTCCCTTCACCCCTTTTTCTCCAGCTGCTCCCCGCCTAAAGAAGAGAAAGGCGAAGATAATAAACTGCTGCGGGGCAGAGAAGGAATTTAAAAAAAAGAAAAGAGACTGACACACACACACACACTCACACTCACTCACACACATAGCGATTCATTTTCTGTCTCTTGTGTGTGTGTGTGTGTGTGCCGATGAGCAGATTGCTGCGTGAGTCGGCTGCCGGCCGGCCGCAGTCCAGCAGCCGCGTTACGTGTCTCGGCATGCACCCCGTCGAGCCGATCATCGCGGCGGGGCTAAGCAGCGGCGAGTTAGCCATCTACATCAGCCGCACCGACGGCGTGACGGCCCTCCTGTACTGCCAGGAGGCGCTTCGCTCAGGCACCGCTGCTGCCACGCCGCTGCCCGACCCGGCAAAGGTGCTCCGCGTCGACGCGGAGGGCCACGCGCTGCGGCACTGCATCTTTCTCGGCGGCCGCGAGGACGACCTCACCCGGGATGTCGTGCAGCCCCTCCTCCAGGCCACCAGCTCCAGCGGCAGCGGCGTCACGGGGTCGGGGGGGGCCGGCACCGCGCTTGGTGCGGCGCGGGTGATGGCGCGCCACCTCGCCCTCTGCATCGCCGACAACAACAGCGTCTACTTACTCGATATTGACTCTAACGCACTGCTGCTGCACTGGGATGCGGGCGGCAGCAGCAGCGGGGGGGGACGGAGCTCCGTCCCCCGCGTATCGATTCTCGCCGCGCACCGCGCGGTGGTCCACGCCGCCGCATACGGCGCCTTTCTGTTTCTCACGACGGCGCCGCGCCAGTCGGCCCCCAACTCGACGCCGGCGGCGGTGTATGCCGATAAGACGGTGTACGTGCTGCACCTCGTCCGCACGGACCCCTTCCTCTCCTCAACCCACAGCAGCGGCGCAATGGCACCGGCGACGCAGCGCGCGAAGGCGACCGGCCCCTTCGCCATCACCCTCCGCAGCAGCTATTCGTGCGTGAAGCACAAGCACGAGAAGAAGCTGCTGCGCCGGCAGCCGGGAATCCAATTCCTCGCCGTCCACCCCTTCGCGCCGCTGCTGATCGTCGGCATGCCGCAGTGCGTCCACGTCTACACCGACTTCAGCGGCAACGGCAACCGCCTCGCCCCACACGCCATCATCGCGACGCAGGCGGCCATCCGCGGCATGTCCTGGGGGACCGGGGGAGGCGAGAAGGAGCACGCGTCAGCAGACGCGGTGGCGAGCGGGTTCATCGAGGCATGCTTTCTCCCCACCGCCGTCGTCCTTCGCGGCGACGATGACGGCGACGACAAGGATAACGACGACGACGATGTGGCGCCCCCGGTCAGCAACGTGCAGGTGGCGCTGCTGACGCCGCACCGCGCCAGTGTCCTCGACCTCTCCCACGTGAGGCGGGGGGCCGGCATCCTTGACGAGCAGGCCTTCTGCACGCCCCTCGCCGTCGCTGGCGCCAGGGGCGGTGCCTCCCCCCACAGCAACGCGACCGCCACCACCCCGCATGTGGTTTACCGCGGCCTCTTCACGTGGATGGGCTCCCCGAACTGCGTGCTGGTCGAGCAGAGCGACGGCACGGCGCTCGAATACACGCGCAGCGACGCGCTGGCGCCGCTTACCCGCGTCCTCTCCGTCCGCAGCCGCATCCTGTCGCGGCCGCCGCTGGGCGCTGCCCCCAGCGCCGCCGCCCCCGCAACGCGCGGGCCGACGATGCTGCCGCTCTGGGGGCTTCTCGACGCCTTCCCGACGGACCGGCGGACGCTCTGGCGCAACCCGACGCTGAACGCCGCTGGGGAGCGCCGGGTTCTCTTCTCCCGGCCCAGCGGCCGCTCCCAGCTCTCTGGCGCCGGCACCCCGCGCGGCGTGACGGTCGAATCGCTGATGGCGGCGACAGACACTGTGGACTCCGCCGCGATTTCGTTCACCGCCATTCTCTCCGCCACAGGCGCACGCGGCGGCGACGACAAGAACAGCGGCCGGCCCCCCCACCACCACAACCACCACCCGCCCCTCGCCATCGCCGCCGGCGCGGTGCTGCTCGATTCACCGGTGCGCCTCGCGTCGATGGAGCACGGATACTACCATGTCGGCGGCCGCGCGCAGGCGACGGATGTGTTTCTCGTCGCCGGACTCACGTACACGGTGGAGGACGGCAACGAGGGCGGGGGCCGCGCGGCCGCGTGCCTGGAGCGGGGGGAGCGCCGGCGGCCGGTGCTGCGGGCGGCCCTCGTTGCCATCCCCGCCTGCGGGGCGGCGATTGAGCGCAGCGTTGGACTGCGCGGCAGCCCAGCGCCCCTGCGCGCCCGCGTCACGAATCTCCCCGCACCCGCCGCCGACGCGGAGCTGCTGAGTGTCTCCTTCCAACTGAGTAACGACGACACGGTCCCGTGTGCGTGGGCGCTGTGGTCGCTACCCCCCTCTGCGGCCGCCTCGTCGCCGCCGTCGACGCGGACGCTGCTGACGCTGCACAGCTTCTTCGTCTCCAACGAGACGGGGGAGGTCGTGTGGCACGGCGACGGCGCTGCGGAGACGGTCGCCATCGCGGACCCGCTCTACCAGCGCCCGACGCAGGTGTTCGCGCAGTGCGCCGTCGGCGGCCCCCGCACGACGTGGCCGCTCGAGGCGCCAACCGCCGGCCTCCTTTTCCTGTATTATGCCGAGAGCAACGTGCTCGCCCTCGGCACCGTCGTGCGCGGCAGCCAGTTCGTCGTGGCGCGGCACCACAGCATGGCACCGCAGCCCGGCGCGGGTGGCGGCGGCGACGGCAGCAACAGCGGCCTCCGCTTCACGGTGCAAGCCGCACTGCAGCTACCACGCTGGGCGGGGCCCGGCACTCGCGGCGGGGCCGCCGCAGCAGCAGCAGCTGCCGACGACGACGACGGTGACGTCGAGTATGACGACGACACCGCGCCGCCGCGCGGCCGGCGCGGAAGCTACGGCCACCGGCGGAGACACATTGGCGCGGTGCGGCTCGCCGTAACACTCGCGACGGACGGCAACGCCCTCCTCGTCGCCGCCGCCTCCCGCCGCGGCGGCTTCGCAGTGATGCAGTTTCCGGTGCTGTGCCGCGGCAGCGCCAGCGCGGCCCCCGTCGCCCGGGGAGCCGAAATGCGGCGCCCCAACGACGCGGACATCCTCGCGTCACTCGGCGGGGGCAGCGGCGGGGGCGGCGGCGGCGGTGGCGTACCGATTCTGGCGCGGGAAAAGATGCTTTTCCACCGCAAATGGTCGCAGATGGCGATGGTGCGCGCCGTCGACGCCGCCGAGTCCGCGGCAGCAGCGGCAGCGGCGGCCTCCTCTGGCAGCAGCGACTCGTGCATCAGCAGCAGCAGCAGCAGCTGTGGTACGGACGAGGACGAGGAGGCGGCTGACGGCGGGGCGGCAGTGCAAGTGCGGAGGAGAAGGTCGCAACAGCGCCGGCACAGCCGTCAGACGCCGGCGCTGTGGCACTTCTCCGCGCGGCAGTCGGCGACGCACGCGCCGGTGAATCTTCTCGACTGGATGTTCCTTGCGAGCGTCGGCACCAACAACAGCAGCCACAGCAACGGTGGGGGTGGTCTCTCTGACGAGCACCTCCTCGACTCGATCCGCGCCGGTGCTGTGCCGTTTCTCGTCATTCAGCGGCACCGCCGGCTGCACATTGTGCACCTCAGCGGCGCCGTCGTGCCGCTCTGCCCCGCCATCACCAGCAGCGTCCCCATCGGCGTCACGTACAGCCTCGACATGGACGGCGACGACGGCGACGACGGCGGCAACGCCGGGGCCCGGCGATCGCCCACCACCGCCCCGACGGCGCCGTCGCCCGCTGAGCACGCGGGCGACGCGGCGGGGGACGACGCCAGCAGCAGCGACGACGACAGCGGCGACAGTGACAGCGGCGACGACGAGGGGTCGGCGCCGACGACGACGGCGGTCGCGGACAGCGGCCGCGCGCCCCGCCACGCCGTCGGGATGCGCGTGCACATTGCGTACGGGGACTACATCAGCGCCGTCTCGGCCGCCCACCGCGCGCGGCAGGAGGCACACCAGGCGCTCTTCTACGGCACCGCTGACGCCCTCGCCGCGCAGCGCAGCGGCACGAACGCCCCGGCGGCGCCGTATTGGCTCTTTGGCGCCGCGAAGAGGGGAGGCAGCGGCCGCGCCGGCTCCAGTGCGCGGTCGCCCGAGGCGAAGCGCGGCGGCGGTGGTGGTGGGGAGGCGGCGCGTGCGCGGCTCTTGTCGCGGCAGCAGCTGCAGTCCGTCGTTGCCGAGACCCGCGGGGGCGGTGGCGGCCTCTCCGGCGATGGGGCGGGTGGGGGCGGCGCCGTCTTCCGCATGGACATCACCGAGACGCTGCGGACGGCGGTGCTGAAGATGCAGGGGATGATTCTGTCGCAGGCCGTCACCGACCTCCTCACCTCCTCCGTGCTCTTCTCGCAGTTCATTCGCGACACCTTCAACGCCTTCGCGCTGCACATGCAGACGGCCGTCGTGTACGGCAACGCGCACACGGCCGAGATCATCTCCGCCGTGCCGCTCGCCAGCGTCACGTACTGCCTCGCACACGAGGCGCGGCTGCTGGTGGCACAGCAGGAGGCCTTCTTCGCGCGCTGCTGCAGCGGCAACGGCGGGACGGCACGCCCGCAGCAGCAGCAGCAGCAGTCGGCATCCCCCCCGCCGTCGACGACGGAGATGCTCATCGCCCAGCGCACGCGGCGGCAGTGGTGGACGCTGGTGCTGCGGTCGTACGTTGTGGTGGCGCGGCTGAATCCCGGCGAGCGCGACGAGAGCCACATGGCGGTCGAGCAGCTCCTGCAGGCCGCCCCGGAGCCGCTCCGCCCCATCCGCGGCGCCAACAGCAGCACAGCTCAGTACTCGGCGGACGTGCTGGCTGAGCTGCTGCTATACTGCCCTGTCGCGGAGCTGCCCCCGCAGCTGTGGTCGTGCGCGTCGTCGTCGTCGTCGTCACCGCCCTCGCCGAAAGCGGCAGCAGCAGCAGCAGCGGCCTCTGCGGCCACGCCGGTTGTCGCCGGCACGCGCACCCCGTGCCACCCGCTGCTGCTCGCCCAGTCCACGCTCCGGGCGCTGGGCCTCCTCGGCGCGAGGCCGGCGGCGGTGGCGCAGTCGGAGCGCCGCCTCACCGCGACGGCGGTGGGGGAGTGGGGGCGCGAGGAGTGGGCCAGCTGCGTGCGTGCCGTCGTCGCCTTCCTCCCCGTCGACGGCCAGCACTGGCTCTCCTCTGTCTTTCTCACGCAGCTCGTCGACAACCTGCGCGCGCTCCAGTCCGCGTCGGGTGGCGGCTGCGCCTGTGCGGCGGTGGCGGGGCACCTCGTGCACGCGCTGGAGACGGAGGGCGACCTCCTCCCCGCCGCGGAGTGCGTGCTGGACGTCGCGGGGTCGATCATCGCCGCATTCCGCGGCGCGCCATACCACAGCCGCGCCCCGCGCAGCCACAGCCGCGGCAGTGACGGCGATGCTGACGACGGCGATGAGAGGGGGACGGAGGACAGCGGCGCAGACAACAGCACCAATCTCAACCACAACAACAACAACAGCTCCGCCACGTCGATGGCATCGCCGACGGCGGCCGGCGGTTCGGACCGCAACGCCGACGTGCAGCGGAAGCAGCGGATGAACGACGCCATCGCGCAAAGCGTCTCGACGCGCATGCGAATGTATGCCGCGGCGGCAGAAGGCAGGGACGCTGCTGACGACGGCAGCGACGGCGCCGCGGCGGCGGCGCTGGAGGCGTGGACGCGCCTCGCGGAGCACGGCGTGGAGCCCGTCACCGCCACGCAAATGCGCCGCGACCGCGTCGCCAACGAGCAGCAGCAGCAGCAGCAAGAGGAGGAGGAGCAACGGCGCGCCGAGGAGGCGGCGGAAGCGGAGGAGAAGCAGCAACGTCAGCAGCAGCAGTCGCGTGCCACGGCGCCCAACAGCAACACACCCGCCCTCCTCTTCGGCAGCAACCCCGGCGGGGATGTGGAGCAGGCGGCGCAGCGGGACGATTATTTTTCTCGCGGTGTCGGTCTTCTCGCCCGCCTCGACCGCACCCGCGCGGAGGTTTACGCCCAGCAGTGGCGCGCGCTGTACGACAGCGCCGCCTACCCGTCACGGTTCACTTTCTACAGCAGCAGCAGCGGCGGCGGTAAAAAGAAAAAGGGGGCGAGGAAGGAAAGCGCGGGGCGAGCCGTGAATGGGTTCCCGCTCTCGGCCCTGCCGGCGCAGGCGCAGCCACGCAATGGCAGCAAGGGCGTCGGCGCGAAGCAAACACCCCGCCCATCACCACCACCACAGCAACAACAGCGTCGCGATAGGCCGGCGGAGAGGGGCGCAGCGGCCACGTCCCACCACAGCGACCCCACACCAGCACGCCGAGAGCAGCAGCAGCCTGTCTCCGTGTCGCGGCGGGTGACGCCCCTCGAGCAGCAGATGGCCTCCGTCGCCGAGGCGTACACGTTTGCAGTGGACAGCAACCCCCGCGACGACGACGACCCGCTGCCTGACCACCACCACCAGCAGCAGCAGCAGCAGCGGCAGCATCGCCATTTTGACGGTGAGCACTACAAGAACCGCCTCGCTGGCGGCGGCGACGACGGCAGCGACGACGATGTGGACCTCCCCTTTTAAAAAAGAAGGCGCGAAGCAAAGCAGCACAATTGCTGCTGCGGTGTGTTGATAGCATTTGGGGTTCTCTGAAAGAGCAAAAATCGAAGCAAAGTGAAAGTGTATTCATCAGAAAAAAGGAATATATAGTGTGCTCCCCAGAGCAGACAGTATATATATATATGTGTGTATGTGTGTGTGTGTGTGTGTATGTGTGTTGAAAGTGTTTATATGCTTTATGTTTTGCTCTAGCGTGCTGTAGCTATGATACAAGGCACGTACGTGACCCCTCTACCCACCCTCCCCTCCCTCCTCTTTCTCTTCTCTCCCCAATCCATGCCACCAATAACACAAAATAAAAAGAAAGAAACACCAGCAAAGGGTTGCTGGAGAGCTACAGAGGTTCCTGGACATAGTAGTGAACGCGAACGCTGCTCTCGGGTTTGTTTGATTGTTTTTATTTTGTTTTGTTTTGTTTTGTTTCTCTCTCTCTGTCTGTGTGATTGTGTGTGTTGGTGACACCTTATTGCGTAATAAACAAACACACAAAAAAGCAAACGGTTAATCTCCATTATCTGCACGAATTAATAGATAGGAAAAGGAAAGGAAAAGTAGCAGAGGAGTGAAGTCGACGACTGCGCGCGCTTAGGGAGGCCACACAAGACATATGTCTGTTATTGGCGTCTTCACGAAGGGGCGCGCCTCCGGGCACCCCGACGCGACGAGCGTCCTCAAGTACATTCCGCGCGCGCGCGTGCCGTGGCAGCCGAGCCGGTTCGGCCGCGCCAACCTCGACGAGGCCGACCTCGCGCGCCTGTGGGGCATGGGCCGCTACCGCAGCGGCTACGGCAGCTACAACAGCGGCTACAGCACGGAAAAGTCGCGGGTGCTGGAGGACCATACGGTGAACATGATCCCGAAGCACGAGCTGGAGAAGTATATGCCCGACATCAGCATCGGCCCCAAGGCCCTCGTGACGCCCGTCTCGCTCATGTCCGCGCGAAACGGCCACCGTGTCACTCACGACCTGATCCACTCGTACGACCCGCACATTGGCCGCGTGCAGAAGCCCGTCGTCGTCGACCACGACAACATCACCGTCGAGGACCCCAACCGCGTCGGCCTCAACGCGGCGACGCTGGACTGCCGCGGCCGCATCTACCGCTGGCTGCGGCGCGGCCCCTTCTTCCAGGAGGACTTTTACTTCCGCCGCTCGACGCAGCTGACGCGGAACGGCCCCGTCCCCGTCTCGGCCGTCGAGGCGCCGCTGATGGCGAAGATTGTGCGCCTCGCCGGCCGCGGCCACCTCAAGGCCGCCTGCGAGGAGTACCGCCGCGTCACGTCGGTGCCGCCGGTCGCCGTTTACCGCGCCCTCGTCGCCGCCTGCGTGCCGGGGGCGAAGCTCGCCGACGCCGTCGCCATCTTTGAGGACGGCAACAGCCGCCTCTTCTACGTTGCGCGGGACGGGGAGGTGCTGTTCCACCTCATGCGCTGCGCGGTGCGGGCGCGGCACCGCGTGCGGGTGATGTGGGTATACAATGTGATGCGGGGACGCCACTACGAGAATGTCGTCGTCCGCGCGGAGGTCGACCCCGTCTGGCGCTACCGCATCGCCACCCTCGCGCTCGAGTTCCTCCTCGACAGCCACGCGGCGGAGGAGGCGCGGGCCATCTACGCGTACCTCGAGGAGGACGGCCTCGTCGAGTGCGACGTCGACGCGCGTGTGGGGAAGCTGATGCAGGAGGCGCTGGCGGCCGGCAAGTCCATCTCGCTGCAGGACGCAGCGGCCGTCCGCGGGCTCGCCCTTGTGCAGAACAGTGAGGCCGTCGCGCCGCAGGTCGCAGCTGCGCTTTATCAGCGCTACACGGCCGAGATGGCCGCCCAGGCGGGGGGGAACCCGGCGTGGATGGGCGGCGACGGTGCGGCGGCGACCGCGCCGCTGCCGCCGCCGCCGGCCAACGCGACCGCTGCGCAGGCGGTGGCGTGGCTCGAGACGCACTTTGCGGGTATTAACGTCATGGCGGTGCTGCGCGCGGCGCGCTTCTCCGGCGGCAGGCGGGACCTGATGGCCAAGGACCGCAAGGCGTACGTGCAGCGGGCGGCGCAGTGGGTGGAGCTGCTGAGCGCCGCACACCAGACGCGGGAGGAGGCGCCGCTGCCGTACCTCCGCAAGTCTCGGCCGTCCATGACGAACCCGAACGTCCGCGTCGCGTGGCTGCCCGGGCGGCGTGGCGGCAACGGCACCGCAGCCCTCCACGCCGGCGACGCGCAGGCGCGGCTGCTGGCGCATGAGGAAGGCTACGCGTTTGCGTTCACCCCCGACATGCGGCTGGTCGAGGAGACGTTCGTGTACGCAGGCAACAACACGCTGCAGGCAAAGTACCTCGCCCAGCGCCCACTGCACCGCGAGGTGGACATCGCGGCGCCCCTCCTCTCCACCCGCGCCGAGGCGCACGCCGCGCTGCAGCACATCGCCGACCACCAGCGGCAGCCGGCGAGGATCCTCCACGACTCGGTGCACGCCGCCAGCGGCAGCGGCGCGACCGCAGCGGCTGGACCGTCGTCGTCGCAGTCCTCCGCTGCGGACGCGACGGTGGCGGGGGGCAAGACGTCGCTCGTCTCTCCTAGCATCGACACGGCGCGCGGCAGTGCCGACGGGAAGGGCCGTGCCGCTGTTCCGGCTGACGACGGCGATCTGTTCTAAGACACACACACACACACATCCTTTGGTTGTCTTCATATATATATATATATATATTTCTCGAATTGCATTTTGTTCTGTCGGCTGTGGTGTGTTCCCTCTTTTCTCTTAATGAACGGTTTTTTGAGTGATAAGCCTTTCGTTACTGTGGTACGATTGGGTGTGCGCGTGCGTTTGTTGCTGTTTCCTTCTGCCACACAGGTATGTGTTCCTCTTCTTTTTTTTCTTTCTTTCTTCTTGTTTGTTCCTTGCCGTTGTGATATATATATATATCTTTGTTATTATGGATGGTGGGGGAGTCAGCCGCGCGAGTGGGGGGAGGGGAGACTGACACATGGAGTTGAGTCAACAACAACAAAAAAAAAAGAAGGGAGCGGCAGAAGTGGTGCGGATCGGTGTGTATCCCTTGTGCACGTTTT
>AUXJ01004507.1:0-12353 GCA_000482205.1 Herpetomonas muscarum
TGCGCCAGCCGGGAGATGGGGGGTCATGGGGGATTGTTCCCCACTTCCCTCCAACCAGGAGGCACAAGGATCTTGCGTGTGTGTGCGGGGGGGATGGAGGGGTGGAAGAAGGCAAAGGTGTACAGAAAAAAAGAAGATAGAAAAAGGAAAAACAGACACAAAAACATAATACGAGAAACAGAAGAGTAAAAAGACAATATATATATAGAGCGACCTCATCTCGAGAGGAGTGGGTGGATTAAAAATCTCTTCTCTCGTAGCTGATATACGATGAGAAGGAAAAAAAGGGTGAAAACAACCGAGGAAAACAGCTTATGACGGACAGGAGGGTGGTTGGTTTTTTTCTTCTTTGGAGGTGGGTCTTTGAAGAAGCGAGAGGGTCGGGGAGTAGAACAACAAAAAAAGGTGTGATGGGGTAGAAAAAATATTACAGAAGGAGATTTAGGTGAAAGTACGAACCAGTGCGGGTGTGCTTTAAGTCTCTCTCTCTTTCTTTCTTCCGTTCCCCGTCTCTGTGTTCGCGTGGAAGCTTCAGGTGCTGGTCCTATTCCGTTGCCCTCAAAGTGTCATCATGTGGTAGTGAGAGGGGTGGGGGGAGTGTTACGATATTGGATACACTGTGTCGCGGCGAGAACTGTGCCAAAGGCATGTGTTCACACAAGTGTGTGAATATAAAGACCTCGTGCAGCACGGGCACACCGCCACACAGATGCACCAAATAAATAATGATAAAAACAAAAGACCAACAAAAGAGAAGGAAGCAGTGTGCAGGGAGGAGTGGTGGGAATGACCAAGTGATGGAATTCTAGTTGTACGTGTGCGTGTAGGTACGTGTGGAAATAGGGAGAGATAGAGAAAGAGAAACGGTAGCAGCCGCTGACCGCAACGCTTTCTCATGCACATCGCTCCTCGCTCCCTACGGTCTGCAATGCTACCTTGTGGGTGTTTTCCGTGTGGTCAACGAAGGGGGAGGGTTTATTCGTTGGGAGTTGCGCATTTAGGAGTTCAGAAAGTTTATGAAGGAGTTCGATGAAAAAATCAAACTAAATGGTACAATGTCGCGCATGCAGTTTCCCGCTTTCTCTCCCCCTCTGAGTGGTTCTGTTCTGTGGCAGCTGATTAGCCGTGGGGAGAAGAGAGAGAGAGAGAAAGATGGAAGGTTACAAAAAAAAAGGTAAGCAAGTAAAAAAACTTTTTCTCTTTCTTCTTCACTGCGCGTGTGTGGTGGACATTCCTCTTTTTTCTTTCATGAGGACAACTCAAAAAGTAAACAAAGGGACACGGGATAGAAAGACAGCAACTAGAGAAAAGAGCAGACGACAAGAAAAAAAAAGCGAGGAAAGGGAGGAATATACGTTCCCTCCATCAAGTCCTCACCAGGCCGCCGCACCTTCACCGTCGCTCTCAGTCAGTGGCACCTTCTTTTTGTTTACTTTAGGAGTGCCCTCCAAAACAGGAAACATAAAAGTGAAAAACATCAGAACACAAAAAAAAGAACAGTGAACGGAAAAAAAGGAGGTGAAAAAAAGGTCAAATTCTCGTTCTCTCCTTTTTAAAATCATTCCTTTCGGACTTTTGTCTCTCTACTTTCCTTTTTTCCCTTTCATTTCCTTTTTGACAGCATCTTCCCTGTGTATGTGTATGTGATTCTTTTCGTTCTCCCTCCCTCTCGTTTTCTCTTTTACTGTTTTCTGTCTTCTTTGTTTCGGTCGACGTCGCATCATCCCTTCCCGAAACAAAAAACGCACCGAGAGGAATCGTCCTCGCTCTCTGTTTCTCCTGCTAAACCCATGCTGTCACATTCATTGGCTCCTTTTCTTTTCCGTTGCAGGTAATTTTGCTGCGGCTGTGCCGTGCACATTCTAGTTCTTGGCGGCGGGGCAGTCCTTCTGGATGTGGCCAGTCTCACCGCAGGAGAAGCACACGCGGCCGGCCGGGGCGCCGCGGCGGGGGCGGCTATGCTCGGCGCGGTCGTCGCGCTTGGGGCAGGCGCTGCGGAGGTGGCCCTTCTCCTGGCAGATGGGGCACGGGCGCTCCTGGCGGAGGATGGGGCAGTTGCGGCTGGTGTGGCCCTCGGCGTCGCAGTGGCCGCAGTGGGTGGGGTTCTTGCAGTCCTTGCGCATGTGGCCCTTCTGACCGCAGTTGTAGCAGGTCATGATCTCCTCGCGGGGCGGGGCATCGGGGCACTCGCGGGCGCGGTGGCCGGGCTTGTGGCAGAAGAAGCACGGGGCGTTCTCCTTCTCCACGTTGCTGGTGCACTCGCGGGCAATGTGGCCCTTCTGGCCACAGCGGAAGCACGGGGCCTCGCCGGCGCTGCTGGTGCAGTCGCGGCTCTGGTGATCAAGGGCACCGCAGCGGTAGCAGACCATCTTTGAAAAGGGGTAGGGGTTGGGGGTGGTTGGGGGTGTGAGAGTTGGGGGGGTTAGCGGGTAGAAGAACTACAAGGATAAAGCTTTAAAACTATATGGTATCGATCGAAAGCAGCACAAAAAACAGAGTTCGCATAATACAATAGAGGAGGAAAGGAGAAGAGTGGTGGTTTGTCATTCCAAGTGGGGTAGATGGAGAGAGAAAAATACAACTGTCCCTGTCGGCTTTTTGACCTCAACACTCGTCCACTTTGACGCTTGACAACTGTGGGACGTCTTCACGTTGCACATGCCAGTTAACAGAGGTCTTGCGAGGTCGTATGCGGACGCCCCGTGACCCTCAGCGGACAAACATAGGTACTTTCCCTAAGCAGTGGCATTTCCCTGTTCCAGTTGACACCCCATCCTACAAGTGGGCAGCGTACCTCCGTCGGGACCTTTTCGCCCGCCACGCGCCCCCACTGCTTTAGTGGCAGCGAAAGTCTTCTTCTACACTCTCACTGCCCAACATTCATACATGGTGTTGCTTTCTGCTTTATTGTTGTGTGTATTTTCTTTTTAGGGGGTTTTCAGTGTTAGACATGGTACTTAAGTTTTAGCCGGTTGTGGATGGCATTCGCAAACGGTGATGGTTAAGCAGCGGCTCGCTGAAGAGTGTGGTTCGTGTGGCACCTCCACAGATGATGTCATGCCCTCCGCAACGTATGCATGGATGCGCGCGCTTCAGTTGCGAGTCAAAGTTTGTCACGGAAAAGTAGGAAGATATGGGAAAGGGGAGAGGGGGGGGGGGTCAAACAGAAAAGACAGTGTGTACCCACACACGCACACGGCACAGTCCCTGATAGTTCAAGGGGCGCCGTGATGAAAAAGAGCAACAACAATCAGCGGCAAAAACAACGGCTCTAGACACCGTACACGCACACGACGCAAGACCAAACATGAGGAATAACAGACCTCTTCAGCGGAAGGTTTTTCTTCCTTCCTCCTTCTCCGTTGCAGAAAGTGCTCTGAAACAGAAGCCAGAGAGAAAAAACGAAGACACAATCATTGAGCCGCTGTGAGGGAAGAAGAAAAGAAAAGATAAACAGGGGGGGGGAGGGAGAAAGAGTTAGTAGTTACTTCTTAGAGGACTGTTTATTCGAGGAGAAGAGAGAAAGGGGGGAGTGAACAGCAGAACACCATCCCGTTACACTTAGGAAGGCTGGTAGTAGGGTAGAAGAATGTTTGGGGGAGGCCTTTTAGGGCCTTTGTATCTTGCCCGTTGCAGTCAAAGCGCCCTGTTCAAGCGACTAGGCCTGGGGGCACTCGCGGCTCATGTGGCCGGGCTTGCCGCACTTGAAGCAGTTGCGGTCGCCGCCGTAGCCGCCGCCGCCACCCTGAGGGCACTCGCGGCTCATGTGGCCGGGCTTGCCGCACTTGAAGCAGCTGCGGTCGCCACCGTAGCCGCCGCCGCCGCCGCCCTGAGGGCACTCGCGGCTCATGTGACCGGGCTTGCCGCACTTGAAGCAGCTGCGGTCGCCACCGTAGCTACCACCGCCGCCCTGAGGGCAGTCGCGGCTCATGTGGCCAGCCTCACCGCACTTGAAGCAGCTGCGGTCGCCGCTCCCGCCGTAGTTGTCGCGACCACGCTTGAAGTCGCCACGGCCGCGGCCGCCGGCACCACCGCGCCCGCCCTTGGGGCAGTCGCGGCTCAGGTGGCCGGTCTCACCGCAGTTGTAGCAAGACATGCCGGCGGCGGCGCCGGGGCGGGCGGCGTTGGGGCAGTCGCGGCTCATGTGGCCAGCCTCACCGCACTTGAAGCACGTGCGGTCGCCGGCGGCGCCAGGGCGGGCCGCGTTGGGACACTCGCGGCTGAAGTGACCAGACTCGCCGCACTTGAAGCAGGCGTTGCCGCCGTTGGCGCCAGCGTCCGCGGCCGGGGCCTTGGACGGGCACTCGTTGCTCTGGTGGCCCTCCTCGCCGCAGGTGAAGCAGGTGTTGTTCTCCGTGGCGGGGGCCTCCTCAGCGGGGTTGCTGGCCTGGGACGGCTGGCGGCTGCTGTGCTCGGAGTCGGACATTGTAGGGGCAATGGATCGGGGAGGTGAGGGGTGACACTAGTCGAGTTAGAAGAGAGAGAGAGGGGATTCGAGAAAGGGGAAGTAAGCTACTTTTAAAGAACACTTAATTTAAAAAAAAGACTATTGGGGAATTATTTCCAGATTGAATGAAAAAAAAGAATACACAAGCAACGACACAGGGGGATCAATGTACAACACACCAACACACACGCACGCACGCACACGCACATACACTACTCATACACACACCCACACATCATTCTCACGGGTCCACTGCCATCATTCACTCTCGTCAACTTCGCCTGTTTCGCAATGCGATAGAGGGGGGAAGGAAAGGGGAGAAAAGAGACTTGGTTCATTGTCACATGCGCACCGGACGCTCAGGGGAGCTCATGCACGGGGCTTTACATTGCATGTGTCTGGAGGGGGGGGGGGGGAGGATGGACAGAGAAACACCCCCTCCAAGAAAAATGGAATGTGATTTGTAGTTTCGTTGAGGGAGATTCCCATGTTTGCCACCAGAGGAGGCGAATTGCAGCGTTCTTTGCGACAGCCGAGAAAGAAGTCAACGATGCTTTTTCCTTGTGTCAGTGGCGGCGTGGCCATTTTTGTTTTAAAAGAGTAGCGAGGCCAACGAATAGGGAACACGTAAGAACGAAAACGGAGGGGCCTGGAACAGAAACATCAAAAAGTTACTCATAGGAGCAGCAGTGACCAAGTGCAATCAAACAAAACTCACAGACACGTCCACACATCATGAGCAATAGATAATAATAGGGAAAGGGTTGAAGGGGGGGAGGGGGGTAACAGAGACCACGACGCGGCTACCGAGGAAAGGGAGAGAGTGAAGGGGGCAGTCGCACTGTAGTTTATATTTCACCCGACCTCCTGTGTACCCTTTCACCCTTGCCACTCTACTGCTTCGGGAAGTACCGGTGGAAGAGCTTCGTCTGGTCATCGCGGGAGATCTGCGTCCAGCCATTCTTGTGCACGTGGTACACGGTGACAATACCACCACTGGCGCCGTCGCGGTACGTGGCGTGGAAGATGGAGCGCCGGGCGAGATCAATCGCCTCCTCCACCGTGAGATCCTTCCTGTAGCCCGTGTCAAGCACACCGTAGGCGTAGATGGAGCCCGACCCGACGCTGAAGAGGTCCTGCTTCACGCGCGTGCCCTTGTCGTCCACGTAGTACAGCGACGGGCCAAACTGATCCCAGCCGGCGACCATGGTGCCCATGCTGAGGTTGTGGTTGCGGTAGGCGTAGGTGATGTTCGCCAGGATCTTGCTGGCGGCCGAGACGGTGATCTTCGTTCCGTTGCGGAGCTCCCACAGGCGGCACTCCATACCGAGAACGCGCTCCCAGTACTGGCAATCCGCCGCACCACCGGCCATGGTGCCGAGAAGGTACTCGTTAATCTCGAGCACTTTCATCACGGTCTGGGAGGCAATGTACTGCCCAGTCGACGCACGCGAGTCCACCGCCAGAATAACACCGCCGTCGAACATGAAGCCCAGCGTCGTGGTACCCTTCTTGTAGTCCAGCTTCGGGATCGAGCGCGGCACCGGGCACGACAGCGACAGCTTCCACGCGCGCATGTCCTCGTTCAGGCGGCTGCTCGTGTCGAGGGGGTCAGCGGTCAGGCGCTCGCCCGTCGCAGCGAACACCTCAACGCTCTCGACGCGCTCCGGCTTCACGTTGCGGCGGTAGGACGTCAGCGTCAGAGCGCTACGCTCGTCAATGGCGTTATCCTCATCCTTGCTGTAGAGGCTGGCGTTGTGGTACGTGAAGGGTCCGACGCGCGGGCAGTCGTCCAGACCAAAGTTGCTCCTCGCAATCGTGTCAAAATCGGCGTACATCGTGGCTCAAATCTGTAGCGTGTATGACAAAATTGATATAATTGAGACAAAGGGGGAGGAACAGAGAGAAGGGGAGCCTACTCGATAAATAGAAGAGAGCTTGTCTGAATAAATAGAAAGTGCGGGAAGAATAGTGTGCAAAAAGAACACGCACTCTAAAGAGAAAGGGATAGTGTTTCCTAGCTTGGGTGTCAACAGATTGGAGCAGCATTCAAATGTTTTAAAAAATGCAGTGACGATAGTCTCAACCATGATACGGAACAGTTTGGGGGGGGGGATCATCAGGGAAGCAGCAACATGCCTTCCCTGTCAGCCTCCCTGCTGAGAAGACGCATGTTCGACAAGCACTTGCCCATGGTAGACGGCAAATGCAACTTTTTAACTAAAAAAATCAGGTGGTCTAAACTTCAGCCACGTGCGTTCCATCTGAATGTGGTTGTCAGGGATATATACGTATTTTCTTTCGCACCTGGTATGCGTGGGTGGAGAAAAAAAAAGGAGAAGTGCAAAGTCTTTCACATATGATTTTCCATGCACATCTCCCGCTTATGCGATTTAAAATGCTCTGTAAGGATCAGAAAAGGAGACGGGACGCGATCATGACGGCAGGACGGGGGGACGCCTGAAACAGACGTGGATTGTGGTCATCTGATACACACACTCACGCGCACAAGAAATAGCGACACGCATCACACGAGGTTAGTAATGTCTTCGATGATGGTGTCACTGTCTTGATCGTCGAAGCCGGTGTCCGCCCAGGCTGCCGCAGCGTCCAGGGTGTTCACGTCCTCCCTGTCACCAGTTCCGGCGCCGCGCGGCGGCCTGGGGAAGTCTCGCGGTATCGCCTGCCCCGCGAAGAACGACGGGCGCTGTGCCATCGCCTGTGCCTCGTGCGTCTCTGCGGCGGTGGCAAGCTCCTGCTCGCTGAACCGCAGCGCGTCCTGCATCTCATCGTAGGTGTAGTTGTCCAGCTCGTCCAGCTCGCGAGGCGTCAGCTCGCGGTAGCGGGCCAGTCGCCGCAGCCGCGTGACGCGCTGGCGACGGAAGTACGGCCAGTCGCGATCCACGAAGGGCTGCCACACCGACCCCAGATGCTCCGCGTAGAATGGGGGCACCGCCACCTCGCGCACCGACCCGACGGGGAGGGTGGAGAGGGAGAAAGGGCCAAAGGACATGCGGCCGCCGCGCTCAATCTTCCGACCGAGGTGCTGCATGAGGTGGGAGATGGGCATTGTTTCGCCGCGCACCTTCACCTTCAGCGAGTAGCGCGACTTGGCGGCGGGGTTGACGTAAAACTCCATGGCGCCCTTGTACTGCCGGCCATTGATGTTGATGCCCTCCGTGTTCAGCTTGTGGGCGAGCACGGCGTCGACGGCGGGACGCACGCGCAGCAGGTACGTCTGCTGCAGGTTCGCCTTCGGGTTCTCGAGGTAGCGAGAGAGCTCGCCGTCGTTGGTGAGGAGGAGGATGCCGTGGGCGCGCATCGGCAGCGACCCGACCGGGATGAGGTGGTCCATGCCGAGAATGCGGGCGTGCTTACCAATGAGGGTGCGACCGGCGACATCGTTCCGCGAGACAATGACATTGGCGGGCTTGTGATACATCCACAGCCGGGGCGGTGAGAAGCGCAGCCGCGACCGGTGGCCCGCAATGTGCACGTCGTCCTCTGGCCTCACGAGGCGGAAGGGGTTCCGCTCCACCACGTTGTTCACCTTGACCTGCCCGCTGGCAATCATCGCTGCCGCCTCACGGCGACTGCACAGACTCGCGCGGGGGAGCACCCGAAGTAAGTAGACGCCGTCCCTAACAGCGTCGCCGCCGTACTCATCGGGGCCATCTGTACGGCCGAGGAGGTGATCGAGCTCCGCCACAGCGTCCCGACCCGCCCTCACACTGCCACGCAGAACGTCTGCCGCTAGCGCCTGCTGGGCGCGGGAAACGCCATCCCGCTGAATAGCCGGCACCGGTGCAGAAGCTGCATCCTCCGACTGCCCCGCCTCCCCATCCTCCCACGCCAAGTCCACCAGCGTCGTGGAAGAGGTCTTTGAGAGCTTTCTCGCCGGGGCCATCCGCGGGGCGTTGCGGTGATCGGCTGCCGTCGCAAGCTCCAGGAGGTGGCTCACGGAGGCCTGGCTGCCGTCACGGGCCAACGACGCGCCGCGTTCCGCGCTGAGTTGAGCATCGCTCTTCAGCTGGAGTCGGCGGGGCATATAGGTGTCATTACGCTCCTCGCGGAGCTTCTCGCCCTTCAGCTCCATCAGGCGCTCGCGCAGCATGTCAGTGAGCTGCACCGGCGTGTCGCCAAACTCACCCTTTTCGTCGCCGCCCTTGCCCATATAGTTGCCTTCCTCCGGCTCAAGCGTCTGGTCGGCTGGCGCGGTGTTGCTCTTGTTGGCGAGGGCTGCGCCGTGCTTCCGCGCCCTGCCTCCTGTTAGCTGCAAAATATCTGGCGACAGACTCTCCTCGTATGTTGGCGGCGGGGGTGCTCCACGCCCAGCTGCAGTCGCACTCGCAGAGGCCCGATAAGCATCGCGGAGCCCGCCGCGAATGTCAAGACTGCCCTCGTCGAAGAAGGAGCGCTCCTTTGCCTCCTCGTCCTCGACGCTGCCCTTCTCGGGTGGGCGGAAGCCGTCCACATTGAGGGTGTGCGTAATGTCGTGCCACCGCCGGGCCTCCTTGTCGGCGGCCACGTCGGGGGTGGAAGGGTGCGCCTTCAGATGGGCAATGGCAGCAGGGAAGAACTTTTCCACATCCACAAGATCGGCCTGCGCATCAACATCCAACGAGCGGGGCACGGCGGTGCTGTCATAGAAGTCTGTCGACGGGGCAGTGAACGGCCCCGGCGCAGAACCAGCTGCACCACTGCGCTTTCTCCGCTGGAGCTTCCCTACGGGGCGAGAGCGACTCCTCCTCCTCCTCTCATTGCGGGACGGACTACTGCCACCAGTGCCGCTGCCGACAGCACTGCGCTGCTGCTGACTGTGGTCGTCACTCGATCCGAGGTCATTGCCCTCGCGACACGGCTGTGTGCTGGAGAACAGTCGCGACCCATCGTACGGGGATGCTACTGCTGCCGCCGAAGCAGCAACTGTCCACCCACCGCGGCGGCGGTATTGCCCGCCAACAATCCGCCACATTAGGATGTGCGCAAAGGCTAACAAACTTGCACAACTTGTGGAAATTGCGCACACAGAGAAACACTGGCGCGCGTTCTCTCTCTAGTGGCGGGAGCGAGGAAATGTGCGGTTGGGGGAGAAGTAGGGGGGGGGTTACACAATAGGTTTGGAGGAGAGGTAAGTCGCATTGGAGGAGAGACCCACCGCCCCCTGTGCGAATGTTGCGATATATACATACATACACACACATACATGCACAACGAGGCAGGGGGTCTTGGTAGTTAATAGATAGATGTGCATCGTCCGATGGATGAGCAACTGCCACAAGGACAGGATTAAGGGCACCTCTCACCAGCGGAGAATATCCTGCCCACAGCGGCCGCCTCCTGTAGCGTTGATAACGTTATTAGAGTTATTTTTAGTACTCCTGTAGCAGTGACCCGCTCAGGAACTCAAATTGAGAGTATACAAACCAGAGGGGAGGAAGGGTGGGGGGATAGGTTTCAACGGGTGCGGTGTCGTTGCGCTGGCATTGTAGTCAATGGAAAACGATAAAAGGAAAGGAAATGAGAACCTCAAATAGGCCCCCTGAATCCTATTGGAACGCATTGAACGTATAACAGTAAGTAAAGAGAATGGAGTGGGTCACGTTGGACGGCGTCAGAATCCCTTCTCCCCCGTCAGTACATCACTGTTCGACACAGATGATGCCGCGACGGCGGGGCAGAGGAATTTGGATAGCGACCAACGTACCAGAGGGCGTAGTCCATGACAGGCACCGTCACCGATTCTGCGCGGACAGCGATCCGGTTGGAGAGCTCCTGGGATAAAAACACCAGCAGTTTTTCTGCAGCAAGTAGTGTCGCAACGCGGATTGCCACCTCCTCGGTGCCGGTGGGCATCAGCGCCACACCAGTGTCCACGCACCGCGACAGGTGGTCGTCGTAGACCAACAGCCCAGCGTCGCGAAGCGCTTTTGGAATCTGGTAGTCGCAGCAGATGGACAGCTCAGCGGCGTCTGTGAAGACGTGGGGGGATTCAGTCCGCTGGGACACTGCCGCAGCTGTGGCCGCCCGCAGCCATGCTGGCCGAGGGGCACCGTTGAAGTCAACATCCACCTCATTCCTACCGAGCTTGCCCGCAACAGACGGCAGTGCTTCTGAGTCCGCATGGAAGCGCCACAGCGCGGGAAGTGCGTTTTCCAACGCGAGCGCCGTCAGCTGTGACAGCTTGAGAATCGGGATGGTGTCCGTTTGTGGGCGAAGAGGGTGGGGGGCGACGTCGTGGTACCGTGGATGCAGCCTCACAAGAGCCTGAATAAACCCATCCGTGCCTCCTTCTGGACCGAATAGTCGTCCGTCGCACTGACACAGCATGTCGTAAAAGGACGTGCGCTGGGACGTAAAAATGTTGGCTAAAGAGAGGAGCAGTGACACCCGCTCCCGGGTCGCTGGCATCCACAAGGGCGTACACCCATCCTCGCGTGCGCCGAGGAAGCACACCGACAGCGCCTCCTGTGCGTCCTCCACGGCGGTGGGCCCAACGAACCTTGACAGGAAGGCCGGGTCATACCAGTGGACGCCGTGCTTTTCAACTGCCTGCCGCAACAGGTATATCATCGCGGCGGAGCCACGCAGCAACTTTGGCGCGGGCTTGTGTGCTGCCGTTACATCTGTCGCAGAGTCCATTTGGCCGTTATGATCGAGGGGAACTTCAATATGTAGTGCTTTCTCATCGTGCACCTGTTGCAAGGTCACTGCTGATGGCGACGCGCCACCGCCATCTTCCTCCTCGCTCCTCACCGTCGTGTAGAAGCCCAGCACACGGGGCCTGTCGCCATACACACTCGCCACACCAAGACTGGCGTCTGTGTCGGGTTGTCCTGCACTGCACGGTACGCTGTCCCCTTTCTCCTCCGCCCAATGCCGGAAGTCAATCGCCACGACCATGCCGAGGTAGTTGACCACATCCCGCTCGCTGCGCCGCAGTGCCGCTGGGACTGTCAGCAGCCAGTGGTCCGTGATGACTGGAGGCCCCTCAAGCCTCGACGACGAGACTGTAGTATCTTCAGAATGACTTGCACATTGCTCCTGCACCTTGGCCACAATCCGCTGCAGTGCTTCACTGTCGACGAGCAGGAACGGGTCGGGAATACTTTTGATGTGTGGCAGAGAGTTTGTGTGACCAGAAGCGCTACTGTCCAGCTCCTTTTGCAACGCGTGCATACTGCGACGCACCGACTGCTTGGGAACAATATCTACAGAGGAGCTCATTTCCCTTTGTTTATTATAATGTGAGCATACACAACGAAACGTGAAGCAAGGAGGGTATACGGATACTAGCCTGCACCGTTCGGTTTCAATTTTCCAGTGGAGGACCGGTGAGGTACGCAGTTTTAAAAAAAACGCTTCCGTCTTTTCGCAGTAGCTTAGGACAGCAATGTCAAAGTTCTTGACGAGGAATGTGCTTGTCGGCGAGGAATTGGGGCAAGAATTCAGGGAAAATGTACGAAAAAAAAATGTGATGAGTAGCATACAGCTGGTTGACCGCAACATCATGATTGACAAGTTCGGATGCTCGGCTGTACGATGTGTGAGAGAGAGCGAGAAAAGACTCCCAGAGAGCAATTCCCAATAGTTATGTATTTGTATATTGTTTTTTTTCGTGATTTGTGGTCAAAAATGTACAGTTGAAGGAGATGATGCGAAAACGGCTGGGCATAGCGAGACCGAAGGGGGAAACAAAGGTGGTGTGTAACATAGTACCCGTATCAAAGCGAAGCGACATTCCAAAATGCAATGAGTTTCCTTCGTCTCAGTGCCGGTGATCCCCTCATGAAATGAGAGTTGGAAAGAAAACCGAGGGGCACACCGGTGGTAGTAGTTTATTGTACATAACAAACAGCCAATCCTGGCGCATCGGCTAGGTGCTTGGGTAGTTAAAGGCGGAGGG
>AUXJ01004510.1:0-11158 GCA_000482205.1 Herpetomonas muscarum
GTATATATATATATATATATATATATATATATATATCGCCGTATGTGTAGGTGTGTGTGTGAGAGTATTTTTGTGTGGAGGCGTGCGAGACGTTGCGCTCGGCCTTCCTTGACAAAAGAGCAGAAGAGCAGAGGGAAATATGGCTGCTCTTCCTCCACTCCAGCGATGCCCTTTTTTTTTGTTTTCTTCGTGCTCACACGGAAGAAAGAAGCTACGCAGATTGGCGGTGGAGGCCCGCCCTCCGTTTCCTATTGGCATTGGCATGTCGCCAGACCACCCTCCTCTCACTCCCCCCTGCTTTCTCTCACTTCTTGAGGCGCAGCTGCTTCCGCCGCTCGTCCTCCTCGCGCTGCCGCTCGCGCTCCTGGTCGCCGAAAATGTCAAAGTTGGGCGCCGCCTTTGGGGCCGCGTACTCCTCGTGGCGGTCGTCGGCGGAGACGAAGCAGCCGTCGCTGCGCATGTCGAGCGTGCACTGCTCGGCGCTTTCAAAGCCCCACAGGTAGACCCCGATGCGGCGGGAGTGCCAGCGCTTCTTGTACTGCGGGTCCGCGGCGAAGATGTCGAACCGCGGGCAGACGAGGGAGCAGCCGCCGACCCACGGCATCACCCGCTCCTGCACAAACATCAGCGCGCGGTCGGCCAGGGCGGGGCACAGCCGCGCCAGCAGCGGCGGCGGCTTCTCGAACAGACTCGGGTTCTCCAGCGACCGGCGCACAATCTGCCCGCTGTAGATTTGCCCCACCGCCACCTCGCGGTCCTTGCTGCGCACGTAGTATAGAATGTCGGGGAAGAAGGAGATGACGGTCGTCTCCTTGTACATAAAGTCGGGGTAGCGGCGGTACAGGTCGAGCACCTTGTCCGCGCACAGCCGCGGCTTGCCCACCTCCTTGATCTCAATCAGCAGCTTCAGGTTGTTCTCGCGGCACAGCAAGACGGACTCCTCCAGCGTCGGCACGCGGATCTGCTCAGTGGGGTCGGCGCCGAACGCGTACTCCTTCAGCTCGAACAGCGTCAGGTCGCACACGCGCATCCGCGCCTCGGCCTCGCGGCGGCGCGCGAACGCCGTCGGCTTCAGCGCGTCGTCGACGAACGCGTCGTGGAAGACGACCACCTCATTGTCCTTTGTCAGCCGGACGTCGCACTCGACGCCGCCGCAGCCGCGGCTCGCCGCGTAGCGGAAGGCGTCGAGGGTGTTCTCGGGGATCCCCGGGACGTTCCGGCAGCCGCGGTGGCCAAAGACGACGCCGCCCCAGTGCAGGCGGCTCGGCCCCTGTGGCAGCTGCGCGTTGCGGACGGCAGTCCACCCCAGCGCCGCCGCCACCGTCACACTAATCACAGCCGCCTTCATCGGTCAGGCACGTACGTACGCGTCGTCGTGCGGGGTGGGATGGGGGGGTGGGGGTGGGGGGCACAGGCAGTAAAGGTTCACTCTGCAGCGAGGAGCAGGCAGAGAGGGGGATTGTTCAGAACAGTGGGGGAGGGGGAGAAGAGAAGAAGGGGCAGGCGTGTTCGGTCGTGTGGGAGCGCATAGGGCAACAGAAAGGCCCTCTGCGCGGTGCCCTTCCAGCAGCGGAGTACAATACCATCTCGCACATGCGCATTCACATCTTCTAGGCGTTTGTGCCCAAATAGCATGGGCAGGGACTCCCCAGCTTCGCGTTATATTACCAAAGGGGAGGAAGTGCGCGCACCTCTGTCCTGCGAGGATGCCCTCCCCCAGTCACGCCGTCTTGTTTGATGCTCTTGTGTATTTGTTCTGTCTGGTTTGGTGCTTCAGGAAGCGCAATTGGCATGCGGCCATGTATGTGTGTATGTATGCATGTGTGTGTGTGTCTCTGTCGTATCTCCAACTTTTGAGAGAGTGCGCGGAAGCAATGGTCTGCGGTGGGGCAGCCAAGCAGCAGAAAAGAAATGGAAGAGAAGGGAATGAGTGGCAACTTGTGGTGGTGGTGGGGGGAGGAGGGGGGGGGGGGGGGGGAAGGGGGGCACAAAAGCAACGTACGATATATATTGACTAGTAGCGAAGACTGGCTTTTTCAAGAAAAAAGATGGCGCTGCAGACGATAATAACCTCCCTCCCCTCCCCTCACTCCCTCTTCTTCCCCCTTCTTCCCCCGTAGCCTCGTGTGCACGCGTTCTATAACGAGTGTCGAGGAGGAGGTCACACCTCTTGGACAAAATTTTGGATGGGGATGGTGTCCTGGTGCTTGAGCTCCTTGGCGAGGAGGTCCTCGAGCTGCATGCGCACGACCTTATCGCCGCCGCTGAACCAGTGAACGAGGTCGGCGGCATTATAGTTGGCGTGGTGGCTCCGCACCCACGACAGGCGCTGCGCCGTGTCGTCCATGTAGAAGCCCGTCTTCACGAGCCCCAGCACGTGGTCCGGCATCACGACATTCTCGCGGCCAAAGGCGGCGGCCGCCTGCTGCTGGAAGTGCTGCGTGTCAACCTGCAGCTGCATGACGAAGATGTCGGTGAGCTTCTTGCGGGACAGCTTGGCGTACTCGCGCACGAGGAGGGCCTGGGCGGAGAAGACGAGGCGCTGCAGAAACAGCGTCTCCAGCACCGGCGTCGGCATCGGCTGGCGGCGGTCGTTGAGGGCGACCATGCCCCCCACCAGCTCCCGCACGTACGCGCTCACCGTGACCTCCTCCTTCCGCGGCTTCAGCTTCCCAATGTCGTTCGCGATCGCGTCCATCGGGTAGATGGCCTGGCACAGGCGGTGCACGCACACGTGCAGCACCTCAATCGCCGTCGTGTAGAAGATCCGCACCCGCGCGAGGTGCTGCTCGACAATCGCCGGCGGCAGCAGCGACCGGAAGCTGCGCACGACCGCCTCGTGCAGGAAGATGAGCGTGACGCACGACTCGCAGGCGAGGGCGCGGCTGCCCAACGCGTACTGGTGGGCCTCGCTCGCGAACTCGCTGCGGACGTTGCCCCACACGCGCGGGGGGAAGCGCGTGGCGTCGGCGCCGACGCCCATCGCCGACGCCGCGCTCGTCGTCGCCGCCGACTGGGACGACAGGGCCGCGGCGCTGGTTGGGCCCCCGGCGCGCCGGCCGGTGCCCTTCGGGGAGTACATGCCCGACCCATTCGCCGCCACAGCGCGCTCGCCGGCGGCGCGCATCTGCGCGAGGACCTGCTGCGTCTGCGTGGAGAAGTCGGCCTGCTGCTCGAGCGGCACGTTGCGGGAGATGGAGACAAAGTTGTCGGCGACGGTGTAGGTGTACAGGCTGACAATGTCCTCGCACCGGTTGAGGATATCGGCCGCGAGCGGGGGGTAGCGCACGGCGATGCGGGCGACATACTCCATGAAGACGTTGGCGACGCTGATCGCGCTCGACGTCAGCACCGTCGGCGGCATCTTCGCCTGCGCGGCGAGGGAGTTGTCGACGAGGGCGGCGCCCGACGCGCTGGCCGACGCGCGCCTGCCCTCCTCGTGGGGCAGCCCCGGCAGCATCACGCCCGGCGCCGGCGCGTCGCTGCGGCTGTCGTCGTCGCCGTCGGAGGGGCTGCGGGTGGTGGTGGTGGCGGCGGCGGCGGCCTGGGCGGGGTCGCGGAGGGCGGCCCAGTACTGCGCAAAGGACTCCGTCTGCACGAGGCTGCTCGTGTCCTGCGGTATCAGCATCGCGGTGGTGTAGAAGGGGTTCTCCGTCGTCGCCCGCGCCGCCTCCTCGCCGCCCTCCGGCTGTGCGAGGTACCGTCGGACCTCCTTGATGCGCGCCTTGTAGCCGGCCGGCGCGAGCGGCTTCACAATGTTGAGTGACGGCGCGGAGATGTCGCTGACGGCCCAGTGGTCCTCGGCCATGAAGAGCAGCACCTCCTTCGCCTTCGGGACCTGAAACTGGCGCCCGACGTGGTCGAGCAGCACCGACTTCACCTGCGTCCGAGCGGACGCGAGCTCCGCGTTGGTGAGGCCCAGCACGACAGCCGCCTCGACAAGCATGCTCACAACGTAGAAGAGGTGCAGCACGCGGTCGAGGTCGACCCCCTCGAGGCGCGTGTGCGAGAGCGCGAGTGTCAGCTTCTCGACGAGGTCGCGCGCCACCTTGCCACCCACCTCCCGGACCCGCTGCAGTGCCTCGCTGTGAACGGCGGCGAAGGCGTCGTAGCTGCCACGGCTCTGCGACTCCTCCACGTGCATGCGGACGATCGTGACGTACAGGTAGAAGAAGTCAATGAGACGCGCCGCCATCTGGCAGAAGCAGAGGAGGAGGTGGTCGGGGTGGATGCCCTCCGCGATGTCGGCGATCGAGGCCGAGTCGTCCTTCACGTACGACACTTCCACCAGGGAGCGCGTCAGCACCTGCACCGCCGTGTTCCACAGCAGCTGTGCCACCAGCCCGCACGTCGCGCTCGCGCTGCCCATCGCCGAGGACGACTCGAGCGCGTTGCGGTACGTGGCGGGGATGAACTTGATCGTCAGGCACGCCGTCAGCACCGCCTCGAGGCTCTGCGGCAGCTTCCTCGGGTTGTCGCGGAATTCGCGCCACTCGGCGATGACCGCCTTCATCGAATAGACCCGCAGCAGCTCCTGCTCGCGGTCGATCGCGCCCTCCTCCCGCAGCAGCCGCTGCGCCTCGACGAGCTTGCCGCCCGCGACCAGCGCCATGAGCTGGTTCCGCTTCCACATCATCCGCTCCATCGCCGTCAGGACGGAGATGGTCGCGACAATGTTCGTCCGCGTGCGGTGCTGCGCAATGAGCGTGATCTGCGACGCGACGGCCGCCTTGGACCGACGGATCGCCGCCCGCGTCTTCTTGCAGTCGCTGGAGGTCTGGAAGAGGCTGTTGTTCACGCCCTTGATGCCCTCGATGCCGCTGACGAACTCGCGGTGGTGCGCCAGCACCCGCTTCTTCAGCGTCGTGCTCACGACGTCGCACTTTTGCCGGTACTCGAGCATCTTCTCCTCCGCCGCGGCCCGCTCCGCCTTCGCGTGCTCCTCGCTCTCGTCGTAGGCGGCCTCCATGCGATTCAGCTCGTACCGCACCGCATCGTACGACTTGTCAAAGAACTTTTTGTCGACGCGCTCGTGCACCTGCTCGTCCGTCAGCGCCTCCTCGTCAGAGCTCTCCACGCTCGACACCTCCGCCGCGGCCACGCGCACGCCGTCATCGTTGCGCACCTCCGCGCCGTAGCGCAGCTGAAACACGCGGCGGATGTCAGAGTGCGTGAGGCCGCCGCCGCCGCCGCCCATCGCCCGCAGCTTCTCGAGCGGGTTGGTCGCGAGGGCGGATTTGGTAATCTTGTAGCCCGACTTCACACCCCGCACCGCCTCCCGCCACGCCGTCGCGAGGCCATCGGTCACGTCAGCCATTCCGTCGTCGCGCGACGCCGCTCGACACGTGTCCACAGAGAGGGGAGGGGAAAGATAGAGAGAGAGAGGGAGAGAGAGAGAGAGCTGCGAATGGAGAAAGGGAGAGGGAAATTTAAAAGAATCGGTAACAATGAAAGAAGCGACACAGATAGTTATATATATATATATATATATAATGTAGGATAAAAGAAGACAGCAAAGTGAAGAAAAGGGTGAGTGGGGAAAAGGAAAGGTGTCCGGCGGGAAAGAAGACGCCGCGGAACGAATAATGGGCAGAGAAAAAGCCACAACAAGCAGCAAAGCTTGTGGATAAGTGTGTCGAGCACACAGAACGTTGTACGACCAATTTCACTCGCTAAAGGCCTTTTTTTGGTGTTGGCGCAAACGGTGCAAAGGAGGAGGGGGGGGGGAGGTTGGTGGTGAGGGTGAAGGGGGAGGTAACATACGCACGGGGCGGGCTGGCGGCTGCAGAGGCCTTTATCCTCCATGAATGCCAGCGACACACACACACACACACACACTCTCTGTAGCAACAGGCAACATGGTCGCGCTTTCATTAAGAGCACACACACGTTGGTGCATCTAGGGCGTAAGAGAGGGGGAGGGGGTGACATCATCATATGTCCTTTTTTTCTGATTTAGTGTATCTTTTTTTTCTTATGTTGTTGTTGATAGTATATGGAATGCGCGCGCTTCTGTGTGGCACGACGGTACAAGTCTCGCAAGTGCTCTATACGTGTGTATGTCATATGTATGGATAATGTATGTATGTATGTTGGGGGTGACGAAGGCAGCAGCCAAGTGTGTGCACAAGGGGAGACCTCTCCCAGCAAGATCAAGAAAAAAAAGAGAGCGCCGCGTGTATGACAAAAAAAATAACGCGCGCGAACACACTTATATATAAACAGGGAGAAGCAAGTAAAGAGTACAATTGGAGGTGTCAATGGAATTTAAGAGAAAAATGGGGATTTTGCCAACGGGTGGATGTGGCTACTCCAACACAACTGTATGGGGGAGAGGGGAGGGGAGGGGAGAGGGGGGGGGGGGCATAGTCATACAGTCTGCGTGTGTATGTGTGTCTGTGTGTGTGTGGCCGCTCGGTTCTCTACTGCCTCAGCTTTGGCGGGGGGCGGAAGCCGCTGGTGTTCGTCCCGTTCGCGCCCTGGATGCTCTCCAGTGCGTGTGCCGGCTGCTGCCCGCCCGCCCTGACACGCCGGCCGAGGTCGAGCTGCTCCTGCTGCTTGTCAAAACATATCTGCATGAGCTGCTGCGCGTTGCGCAGCTCCTCCAGCTTCTCGAGCAGGTCGCGCTCGCGCGCCTGCGTCTCGAGCAGCGTGGCCTCGTTGATGTGCTTGAGGCTCTCCAGGTTGGCGCACCGCTCCCGCAGCGCCGACGCCTCGGACTTGCGGGCCTGGACCTGCCCCGTCAGCTCCGCCTCGGCGCGACGCAGCTCCTGCAGCTCCTTCGCCGTCGCGTCGATTTTGCGATTCTGCGCCGCCACCTGCCGCTCGAGGCGATTGCGCTGCAGCACAGCGTCGCTGAGCTCCGCCTGCAGCGCGTCGGCGCGTGCCTCCGCCTTCCGCAGCGCCTCGGATGTGGTGTCCAGCGAGTGGCGGTGCTGCCCCCGCGCGTCCTCGAGCTGCGTGCGCGTGCCGTCGACCTGCCGCTTCAAGTCCGCCAGCATCGCACGGGCGCTGTCCCGCTCGGCCGCCGCCAGGGCCAGCTTGCCGGCCTCCGCGCGGGCCGCCTCGCGCTCCTGCACCAGCGCCGCCTCCTTCTCCGCGGCGACCTTCTGCAGCGCCGTCACCTCCGCCCGCAGCTCGCGCAGCTCCGCCTCGGCATGCTTGTGCTCCGCGGTGCTGTCGTCGAGGCGCCGCTGCAGCGCCTCCTGCTGCCGCCGCAGCGCGTGCTGCTCCGCGTCGAGCCGCGTCTGCACCTCCGCCAGCTGCCGCTCCGCGTCGTCGCGCTGCTGCCGCAGCCCCTCGCACTGCTTCGCGTGGTGGGCACCGTCGACCCGCGCGCAGTCGAGCTCCACCTGCGTCGTGTGCAGCGCCTCCTCGAGCTCCTGCCGAGAACGCACCGCCTCGTCGCGGTCGCGGCGGCTGTCGTTGCTCTGCTGGGACAGCGCCTGCCGCAGCCGCTGCACCTCCGCGGCGTGCGCCTCCGTGATGCGGCCGAGCTCCGCGCGGTGGGCGGCGACGAACTCGTCGAGGGCAGCGTCGTGCTCGGCGCGCGACACCTGCGCCTGCCGCACCTGCGCGCTCTGCGCGTCCTGGACGGCGTCGGCGGCGCGGCGACCCGCGTCGGCCGCGGCCGCCCACCCCTCCTGCAGCGCCCGCCCCCCACACACGACCGCGAGGCGGTGGCTCTCGACGGCGAGGGCAACCACCGCCGCCTTCATCTCCACCGCGTCGTCGGCGTACGACGCGAGCAGCCGCACGTGCGCCCGCTCAGTGTACCGCCGCAGCTCCCTGCTCTGCTGCCGCGCAGCGGCCGTCTCGTCCTGCGCCTCGCGGAGGGCGATACGCAGATCGCCGCTCTGCTGCTGCGCGGCCAGGAGGCCCTCGGAGGCGCGCCGGGCTGCCTCCTCGTGGCCTTCGGACTTTGCCGCGTGCTGCAGCTGCGCCTCGGCCAGCCGCCGCTGCAGCTCGCGCTCCGTGTCGCGCAGCCCCGCCTCCAGCTCCGCGACTCGGCGGGTGAGAGCGGCCTCGCGCTGGCGGCCCGCCTTCTCCGCCGTGGCGGCGGACGCCGCGGCCTCCTCAAACTGCTTGAGCAGCGCCTCCATCTTCGCCTTCTCCTTCTTGTAGCGCTCCCGGATGGCGGTGGCGGCGGCAATCTCCGTCCCCATTCTCTCGGCGGCGTCCTTCACGTCATCCTTTTCCCTGCCAACCGTCTCGAGGGCGCGGCGCAGCTCTTCCTTCCGCGCCTGGTGCCGCCGCTCCTTCGCGTCGACGTCGGCCTTGAGGGCCTGGAGGCGGCTGTGCAGCTCCTGTAACTGCAGCTCGGCGGCACGCTTCTCCTCACGGAGGGCGCTGATCGTTGCCTCCTTTGCCTCCAGCGCGGCCTCGGCCTCGACGAGCTGCTTCTGTGCGGCGCTGCTGCCGAGCCGCTCGAGCTCCTTCTGGTGCTGCAGCTTCTCCTGGAGCACCAGCGCCCGGCTGCGCTCCTCGTTGAGCTGCGGCACGACGGCCGTCTGCTCCCGGCGGAGGGCGGCGATGGTGCCGTCACGCGACTCCACCGCCGCGCGGAGGTCTTCGGCCGTCTTGCGCGCGAGCTCCTCCACCTCCTCCGCGTGCCGCGCCAGCCGCCGGCACTCCGCCGCCCGCTCCTCTAACTCCTCGCGCAGGCGCTGGGCCTCGTCGCCGGCGACGCGCCGCTCCGCCTCAGCAGCTTTTGTCTCCGCCTGTGCCGCCTTCACAGCCGCCTTCAGCGCAACCGACTGCTCAAGGTCCGTCTCATGCTGGCGCCGCAGCTCCTCCACGTCGGCCGCGCGGGCAGCAACTTCCCGCCGCACCTCCTGCTCGGCCACCGCGCGTTCCTCAAGCTGCCGGCGCGCCGCGGCAAGTTCGCCCTCGCGCTGCGCAGTCTCCGCGTGTGCGGCGGCCGTCGCCGCCTCCTGATCCGCCAGCGCGCGCTTCGCTGCCTCGCAGGCGCGGCCAAGAGCCGCGGCCTTCTCCTGCTGCACCGCCGCGTCGCTCCTCGCCGCTGCGGCGTCCTTCTCCGCGCGTGCGGTGTCCTCGGTGGCGGATGCCGCCCGCCGCTCGGCCTCCGCGACGCGGCCGCGCAGCTTCTCCATGTCGTGGCCGGCGTCGTCGAGGCGTTGCGCCTTGGCGCGGTCGGCGCTGAGGGCCTCGGAGAGCTGCTCCTGCAGCTGCCGGTGCGTCTTCGCGGCGACGAGGAGGTCGCCCTCGAGCCCTTTGCTGCTGCCCGAGTGCGCGGCCAACTCGGCCCTGCACCGCTCCAGGCGCGCCGCCATCTCTTGCAGATCGCCGTCCCGAGTGCGGCGCAGGTCCTCCAGTGCGGCGGCATTGCGGTGCTTCAAGTCCTGCATGTCCTTCTCGTGCTGCAGCGCGACCCGCCGCAGCTCTTCCTCCTTGCCGCGGAGCTGCTCCTGTGCGGTGTGGGCGCGTGCGGTGGCCTCCTCGGCCTTGGCGCGGAGGCTGGCGTGCTCGTGGTCGAGGCGGGTCTGCACCCCGCTCAGCTGCTGCAGCGCCTGCTTCAGCTCATACTGCAGCCGGTCAGCCTCCTCCTTCCGACTCGCGGCGCTGGCGGCGGCAGTGGCGAGTTGGTCCCGCAGCTCCCCGACAACCCGCGCGCTCTCCTCGCGGTGGGAGGCTAGGGCGCCGGCAGCCTCGCGCGCCGCAGCGTCCTTCTGCTCGACGACCCGGCGCAGCCGCTCCACCTCCTCGTGCTGCTGCGCGGTCTCGCCCTGGGCGGCGCGCAGCTGCGCCTGCCGCGTCTCCTCCGTCTTCTCCGCCGCGACCTTCGTCCGCTCCAGCTGCACCCGCGCGTCCTGCAGCGCCTCGGTCGTGCGCGCGGCAGCCTCCTCCTTGGCCGCAACGCGGCGCTCCAGCTCGTCGGCCGCGCGCCGGGCAGCCGTCGCGGCCTCCTCCCAGCGGCGCGCCTCCGCCTCCGCGGCGTCGACCTGGTGGCTGAGTTGCTGCCGGAGCAGCTTCAGCTGCTGCCTGGCCTCCTCCGCCGCGCGGTCGCTGTGCTCGCGCTCCGCCGTCATGTCGCTCAGACGCTGCTGCGTCTGACTGACGGCGCGGCGCAGGTCCTTCGCCTCGTCCTCGGCCGCCTGCAGCCGCTGCTGCCCCTCCACCGCCGCCCGCTCCGCCGCCCGCGAGCGCGCCGCCAGCGCCTGCTCCAGCTCAGCAGTGCGCTTATTATACTCCTCCGCCGGGACGGAGCGGCGCAGCTGCTGCTCGGCCTCCGCCGCGGCCTCCTCCGCTGCGCGCCGGGCCTCCTCCGCCTGATGCAGCTGTTGTGAGAGGCTTTTTGCCTTCGCCACCGCCGCGGCCGCGTCCCGCTCCGCCACCGCTACGAGCGCCGCATGATGCTCCTTCTCCTTGCTGATGGCGGCGCGCTCCTCGGCGAGGGCGGCTATTTGACGGGCCCTGTCGGACTCCTCCGCCGCGGCCCTGCGCCGCACATCCTCCTCCGCGGCCAGCGCCGTCTGCAGCTTCTGCTGCGTCTCCCCCAGCTCCCGCCTCTGCGTCTCGCTGGCGTTGACTAGCTTGTTGATAGCCGCGTCGTCGGAGGATGACTTCTCCTTCATCTTGCGGAGGGCGCCGGTCCGCGTTTCAAGATCCGCCTTGAGTTTGGTCACCCTGCCCTTCAGCTGCTCCTCCTTCTTCAGCTGAGCGGCGCGGAAGTCCTCGTTCGCCCGTATCAAGCGGTGGATCTCCTCATCCTTGTCGTTGATGACGCGCAGATACTCCTCCAGTACTTGGTCCATGTGCGCCATCGGCAGCTGCCCTCCCCCGTCAGTGGGATGGAGGAAGGGGAGAAGGAGGAGGGGGGGGGGGGTGAGGTGTTGATGTGTGTGGCGATCTGCCCGTGCCAGCGTCGTCGTCGGACGGCCGGGTCGTGCAGATGCAGAGATGGAAAGGGGCGGCTAAATCTATGTGGCCCCCTCTGCACCGCAGGTGTTTCTTTATATGTTGAGATGTGGGTCTTCTTTCTTTTTGTTGTGAATGTATGTGTTCTACAGGGTCGTGCAGCAGCCTTTGTGCTACGGTCTCTGCACCCCCAAAAATCCCCAGTGAGGCATGTGACAGGTGAGCAAGAGGCAGGTGAGGTAGTGCGGTGTGCCAGCTGCATCTCTATGGGTGTTCATGA
>AUXJ01004513.1:0-18939 GCA_000482205.1 Herpetomonas muscarum
ACCTATCAAGAACCCAATACCACTGCAGAAGCTGAGGAACGCGAAACCAGTGGCTTGGTTAGTCTTGTCTGTGATGTCAGCCATCATCGTCTTTGCAACAAGAACGTTCCCGTTAAAGAATCCGTGCAAGAAGCGAAAGATGGCACAGCCCCAGATGCTTCCACTGAGACCGAAGCCTAACATCATCAGGCCACTCATAAACAGACCACTGATCAGTGGAAAGCGCCGCCCGTATTTGTCACTGATCCTTCCCCATAATCGGGAAGACAGAATCTGGCCAAAGGAAAATATTCCCACCATGATACCACTGTAGTAGCCGGCGTCATCGGGAGATCGGTCCTGAAGGAAGGCGACGAGATAGCCGACGAAGGGAAGGAGCATGTTCCGACATAGACTCTCGTTGAGGAGCACAAATGTCATGGGAACGAGCTGGCGAAACGGCAGCGGTGTCGTTTTGGACTTCTTCTTCTCCCGCTTGCGCGTGAGCTTGCTATTGCCCACAACGGGCTCGTTGGACTTCTTCGGGTGGGACCCGTCAGACGTGGTCCCACCTTCGTCCGTGACGGTCACCTGCGTCGCGTTCAACATTGAAGTTTAGTAAGAGAGACGGAATAAGAATATCCAGAAAACTAAAGAGAGGAATATTTCCAGGAACAACAATGGAGTTGCTGTTACAGCGAAGGGTATAACCCCGAAAAAAGTACGTTTTGTGTACTGTTAGATTTTCAACAGCGGCGTCCTATGAGCGATTTGTAAGATTCAATATCAATAGAGGAGGGGCATTACTTATGGTATCTCATAGTTGGGAAGGCAGTATAGCTGGATACTTCCATTACCGATGGTCTGTAGACATCATCTGATGTGATCATTTCAACGTTATGTTTGGAGATGGAGTTAGGTTAGTTCTAGCACAGGTGCCTAGAATGAGTGGTATTTGATCTATTCGACAATGATATCTTGCCGTTGCTGTAGTTTTTTGCAGAAGGGCATTTTACTTTGGTCCATTACGTTACCTGTGTGTTATGCAGGCGTGCATGGATGAAAGCATGAGCGTGAATGTACAGAAGAAGACGATCAGCTCTCCACCATTGAGTGCCCATGCAGATGTGGGAAATGAACCTCTCCTGGCCAGATACAGACACTACTGTTGCGAAGACTGGAAGGCTTCCGCCAAGTCGATAATTGTGTTTGTTTGCGTAAGCTTGCGGGCTTGTGTGTTGCCATTGACCGGAGAACTTCGTAACCGGACGGGCCATTGTATTCCGCGAGGTAGAACGGAAGAAAGTGTGTGTTGGTCGGGTTCTTCGCAGGTCTCACAGGGGAGCGGGCTGTTGGTGGTAATCTGGCCTATTTGAACGAGAGTGGCACGGCGTGACTGTGTCTCTGGGGCTGCAGGTGCAGCTGGCACACTACCTTCTTCCGCAACGTTGCTGTCTAGAAAGCTGATGAAGGCTTCTGCCCGGCTCCGCTCAAGATTTGCGAGCCGCCGCCGCTCCGCTCGTCTGGCGACGATGGCGTCCCGCTTGCCCCGCAGTCCAAACCTAGACCGTTCGGTTGTGTACTTCCCAGGGTCATTCATTTGGAGGAGACGGCAGCGCGCCGTCTTCTCCACCTCTGCTGACGCGAACTCTGCAGCAAATACGTCAAAGCTAATGGTGAGGTGCTGTGGAACCGCTAGCTCCTTGCGTGCCTTCATGGCAGATCGGGGTGACACCGGAGTACCATCCAAAGCGGCTATCGGGTCCTGCTCGCTAAACTCCAGCAAGTTATCAACCGCGGAGCTTGTGCGGCTATTGTGCGCTGCGCAGATACCCTTCACTCGATGAGGGTTCACCAGCCGCGATACATTCTCGTTGCCAAGAGGTGACAGAACCCACTGAAATGGGGAGTAGACAGCCAGGAGAGACCCATCGATTTTGCTTATCCGCGTCAGCGTCATCAACTGGGGCCGCCCTTGCTCGATAGAATCGCTAGTGTTGTAGATGGCGTGTCCCATTGGTGGGTATGGCTGAAGGAGATGGGACGAGGACAGGCCAGCGGACATGGCCAACAGCACAGGAAACAGAGCAGCATCATGACCTGCACTGCCACTAGCTGCACCACTCTCACCAGCGGGCGTGGGAAGCTTAAGGGCAAGTCTGCCATCGATGCGGTAGGCCATGCCACCTGATCGATCAATCCTCAGCACACATGGAGGTTGGTTGTGGAAGGTGATGTTCCGGGGAGCTTGTGAGGGACGGGGCGCAGGGGCCAATGTCGACGGGGGGCATCGCTGGGACAACGAGCGCCTCTCCCGCGGGTGAGCAGCTGTGTAGGCGACTCGGTTGAGTAAGGCTGCAAGCTGAGTGCGACTTGTTTCCAGTGATGATGTCTTAGCGGGATCCTCCGTCCCCGTTCGTGAGTGCACCACGCTGTTGCGCTGCGCCTCCGCCACACGACTGTCGACGACAGTACGCACCCAGCAACATCGCTGGTGATCCCGCCGAAACTGACACACAGTATCCATGGAATCAAGATCGAGATCATAGATTTTGTCGGGGTGCGTTCTCACGACCCACTGTGGTGACACGGTGAATGGCAGTCCGCTAAAATGGAGCAGGCGAGGACAACGTTCCCGTGGGTTGGCCGTCGACTCAACACCACCACCGCCACATGGCATTGGCGATCTATTTTGCGTTGTAGACGCCTTCTAATGTGCATGAAGAATAACCGTGAAAGGAGGATAAATTCAAAGAGTTGAAGTTCAGAAAAAGTGTTGATGATTGTTAGTAGGGAGGGGGAGGGGGGGGCATCTGCAACGATGCTGTGGTTGGAGTATCAGTACGCAAAAAACAATTCGTTCTCTAGACATGGCAATTGTGACTGCATTCATACGCATGCGATACTTTTGGTGTCCTGGTGTTGTTGTAATGTGCTATCGGGAGCTTCAAATACCGCATTAACAGCGTATTGTGAAGACCTAGTGAGTAGTATCGTTGCGAACGCCAAAGTAGGCAAAACTGAACGGTAGGTTATTGTATGCTAACATTCACAAGAGGTGGAGCGGTTACTCGGCGAACTGGTGTGCAGCTTGCCTAGCAAGCACCTTCGCTGCACGACGAACGTCCTCGAAGGAAGTGTCCCTTCCCGTCGAGAGACGCAGGGTCCCAATCGCTCTCTCTAGATCCACGCCAACGGCACGGAGCGGCGCGGACACCTCAATCTCCGTTTCGTCACCCGCGGTGGAATGACAGGCGGAGCCAGCTGACACGCAGACAACATCGCCGACAGTAACGATGAGTCGCGCCGCGGAAATATATGTCACAGGATGACCCGTCTTCGTATTTGGAACCCTCTTGAATACGGCACAGTTAAGCGTATTAGGGAGCGCGACGGAAAGGTCCCCATTCACAATAAAATCCATGTTGTGAATCATCAGCTCCCTCTTTAGTTCCGCGTAGAGCTCGTCACGTGTGCGGCGCATATGTTCCGCAAACCGGGGTAGGCCCGTGCAGGCAAAGTGAAGGGCCTCAGCCATCCCAGTCGACAGCAATACATTTTCCGTACCTGGGCGAAGACCACGTTCATGTCCGGCACCGTGGAGGAGATTTTTGACGGTCACGCCTGGCTTGATGTACAACGCTCCAGAGCCTTTCGGGCCGTAGAACTTGTGGCCGCAGACAGAGAGGAGGTCAACGGGAGCATTCCCCTGCAGGTTGACCTCCACCTTACCAAGAGACTGTGCAGCATCTGTGTGGAAGTAGCACGCGTTGCCGCATAGCCTCTTGGTTGCGTCGCAAAGGTCCTTGATGGGGTTGACTGATCCGAGCTCGTTGTTCGCAAACATGATCGTTACCAACGCAACGCTCTGAGGACCACCCGGGACCTTCTCTCGCAGTTCCTCCTCAAACGTCTCCCTACTAACAGATCCCTTGGCAGGGTCCACGGGGATTAGGTGGTAGTTAAACCGGACGCCTGTCGAGTTGTGAAGGTACTTGAGAACCTCCGCAACAGCGGGGTGCTCGACATTGGTGGAAACGATACACGTGCGGGACGGTTCTCGCTCATGCACCGCCATGGCGCCACCAATGATTGCCAAGTTGTTGCTCTCCGTACCACCCGAGGTGAAGATGATCGAGTCGCTAGTCGGTGCGTTCAGCGCGTCTTGCACCTTCGCCCGTGCCCGCTCCAGTGCGTACTTGGCCGCGAGACCGTAGGGGTGGGAGCTGCTGGGGTTTCCCCAGACGTCGTGGACGTCGGACATGGCCTCCCATGCTTCTCTGCAGAGTGGTGTCGTCGCGTTATAGTCCAGATAAATGGGATACGGCTCAGCCTCGGGAAGCGGGCGTGGTCCCCGCTTCTTAAGCGGTGGGCCTTCAACGTTGCACATTGGTTACGGCAGCGTGCACACGCAAATATGGGACTTTTTGCTTGATACGGGACCTGCGATATATTCCAGGTTAGATGAGTGTTTCCGCTACACAAGAGATATGTTCCATGTATAGTTACTAGCGCTTGTCTACCACCAACACTGGGATTCTTTAACAAGGAAGAAGTTGTCAAGAGATAGGATACAGGGAGTTTGATATTCCTTTTTAGCGTTGGCGGTGAAACTGAAATCAGGGTGTGTGCCAGGACGAAGTCATCAGCCTATATCAGCAGTATTTTAGCATTAAGAAAGCCATGTCTCCCTCAGCGAAAAATCCAAGCACCTGCTCTTATTCGAAAACGGGAGCTATAATGTGTACGAAACAAAATGCGACGAAGCATCCCCTACAGCAGGACAGAACAACTACCACGTGTCCCACCCGCCGCAACCGTTCGATACGAGCCACCAGGCGTCCTTTGCACAGGAATGGCATGGCCTGCACTCAATATGACTGGATCCCTGTTTCGTGCGTACTGTTTCTTCTGGATTTGCTTTATTTTCCTTTTCACGTATCGCCACCAGAAGATACAATTACTTAGCAACCATAGGAACCATAGTAAAAATTCTTTCATTGCTCTTCTATTAAACCCATACAGGGGGCTCTCAAAAAAAAAAAACACAATTCATAAAAATGTGTTTGCACGCGTTTCATGAATGTGTGTGTGCGTGCGTATAAATGTATAGGGGGCGCTTGTGTGTGTGTAGATCTGAATACGTGACTATATTCGTATAGCACAGACACGTCACAAGGGGTAGTGAGGGAACCGGATCTCAACGCATGACTGCCGCCACATCAGCAACGGTTCGCATGGTCGAGTAGTGTCGAATGAACCAAAGGAGGCAACTGTGAAGCAGTACACATGGAAGAGTCAGAGCACGCTAGACGTACCCAACCATTACCATTCACCCAGTTACCCATGGCGACTCTTGGATAGTTCGCTCCCAGACACTTCATTCAACCCCCCAGACCCACTCATATTGAATGCCAATACAAGCGCGAAAATATCGCCCCCCAAAAAATACACTTCAAGAACAATCGCCACATCGCTTGATCCGTGGCATCGAACCCCAAAGTGCTCCAACAACCGGTCACCCCCTTCGCTTAAAAGAGCTTATTAAACTCCTCCCACACGGCACTAAAGTCGGATTGAGGGACGCTGGCAGAGATGGCAGTCGCGAGGCTCCGCACCTCGGGTTCGAGCGCCGCGGGCGAAAAGTCCTTGCTCTTCATGTACGTCACCATCCCCTCCACCTCGCCGTAGCTCTCCGTGTCTGTCGGGATCGTCGCGAGAGCCTTCTCAAGTGCCGCCACCAGGGGGGCTACTTGGCGTGGTTGTCATCGCCCTCCGTCCGTGCACGCTGCGCCGCCGGGCCGCCGTTCGAGGCTGCCGCCTCCCTCTCCCGCTTGTCACGCATACGGTCCATGAGCGCCTCAATATCATCCTCGGACTCACCACTCGCATCCCTCGCCGCATCATCGTCGTCGTCTTCGTCCCGGCTACCGTTGCTGCCGTAGTCCATGAACGGATCGGCCGTACCGTCGAGAGCGGACAGGCCCATACGGCGGTCGAGCCGGCTGCGGCCGCCGGCCCGCGGGCCATCGGCTGCGCGACGGGCAGCGGTGTTGAGGGCGGCCTGCCGCCGCTCCTCCTTTTGCTGCTCGATGAGGTCCTCGACATTGGCGTTGCTCAGCTGCTGGTGCAGCAGCAGGTCCTCCTCGAGCTGCTCGCGCAGCGTCATCGGGCGTCCCTCCTTCTGCCGGCGCGCAATCTTCTTCTTGCGCTGCTCATACTCCATCGCGACATACTCCTCCTGCGGGTTGCGAGCGGCGTTGGGCTTGACCCAGTTCACATCCGGCAGCGTCGCCGTCGCATAGGCAAGCTTCAGCTGCGCCGCCTTGGCCTCCTGGTGCTGCGCCTCCGCGAACACGGCACGCTCGATGGAGGCGGCCTCGGTCGACTCCACCACAAAATGCTGGGAGGGCTTGACGGTGGTGGTGATGGAGGTCATCTCGGCGTCCCCCTTTGAGACGACCGTCTCGGTGCCGAGGAGATGCGCCGCCGCGTTGCTCTTGGTACCCTCCAGGCTGAAGATGTCGCTGCCGACGTGAAGGGTGACGGAGCCATCGCTCCACCGCACCACGCGTGCGTTGCTCATGTACGTGTTACTCCCCTTGTGATGAGCCCACCGCATAACGTTCTGCGGGGTGTAGAGGTACCGGTCGTCGCTTTCGAGGATGGCGCACTCGGCGGGAAAGAAGGGCTGAGGGTCGGCGTGGAGGGTCTGCCGGTTGGGGTGCATCTTGGGCATCTCCATCAGCCACAGGTTCTTATGTGCATTGTCCGTTAGTCCAGGTGCAGTCGCCTCCCCGTCCAGGTCGGCCTCTGTCGCAATGCCCGTGCTCACGGGGGCCGTGGAATGCAGCAGAGTGAAGGCTTCCACGTTCTCCTCCCGCAGCACCTGCACTGCGCTTTCGCCGAAGAGTTGCTGGACATTGGCCTGATGGTACGCAGCCACATTCTCGCTCATCCGCTCGGCAAGCTCCTTTTCGAATTCAAACATAATGTCCTTTTCGGAGGTGTGGGGGCCAAAGAACTCCTGCAGCATCGACCTCGTGTCAACGAGGGCTGGGTCAGCCACCTTCTCGGGAAGGCGCTCAATACCAAAAAAGGGGCCGAACAAGTCCTTCATGGACGGCTGCGGCTTCGCATCAGCCTCCATCGAGGCCAGCGACGGGGCAGCCGCGCCGGCGGGGGAGCCCGGAGGGGAACCCATCGCGGCACTCCGGCTACCAACAGCCTTCGTCGACAGTTCTGCTATGGAGTCACTCAGAGACGACGGCGACGCCGGGAGCTGGTCCCGCGTAAGGAGCGGCTGTACAATGTTAGGCTGCTGCGACTCACCGTCCACGCCACTCTCATCAGGAACAGCGTTCTCGAAGGCGGACGGCGTGGCAACCATCGCGCTCGGCTCTGCCGGGGCGACGGTCCGCTGGCGCTCATCCGGCTCGCCCTGCGACGCTGTCGGGAGCTGCGAGGTCGGCAATGTTGGCTCCATGGTGTAACAATTAGTGGGCGGCACACACAGATACGGAACAGGTTGAGTGGGGGTTTAATACACGAAAAGGGAAGTCTCACGAGAGAGAGAGGAGGGGGGGAAAAAGAATTACAGAGAACAAAGAAGTTAAACCGACGTACAGAGTGTTGCCTGGTGTTATAGGACACCAGCGCTGTGTTTGACTTAAGGGCGATGCAATACGTACTGTTCCCTTTCTTACACGACTAGTGTGTGACTTCTTACCTTCACCCCTGGGTATTATTTACACTGCTATCGCGCGCGAAGTCGTACAAAGTACGCACTGAAAATGTATACTTCGCGAAAACAAAAAGCAGGAGGGCGGGTGGGACCAAACGAGCAGAGAAACCACGAAACGTCGAAATGCGCTTATCGCCAACGAGACGAGGCTAAGCTGCCTTCCGATCAAGCTGTTACAACTGGTGGGGAACCTAATGTGTGTGGTGTGTGTGTGTGTGTTTATTTTTTTATCCGCGATTTGGAGCGATGTGTCGAGGTAAATTTTCCATTTTTTTCTCTTCCCCGATACAGTAGACGCATGGAGAGTATCATTATTTGTGGTAGCCCACTGGACCAGTACCGTATGCCTCCGACTACCGTTCGACGGCCCTCAATATATATTTACGGCCATTTCCCTACACTTCCGCTGCCCGTTTGCACTTTCCGAAGAGTTGTATCTGAAAGAAGGCAACGGAACCACACTCATCAGGATAAACAACCATCCGATGCTCGTGTACATCTCTGTCGTAGCCCTGCACGCACTTAAGGAGTATATTTTCAGTTCCCATTTGATTAAGATTCAAAATTAACCGAAAGTTTATGTGGTTTACCACTTATCCGTCACTCGCTGAACACTTGAGAAGAAATTGCACCTTATGGCGTTGCCCGGTAGCTTAGTCCTTGTAATGCATAGGTGTGAGAGCATACGCGAGAGGCAGTTAGTGGAGGTCCTCATTACGAATCTGCGCACGCACCTTGACGCGACGCTTCTTCTGATCCCACTTCTTCGAGATCATATCGCTAATAGCCTCGCCACGTTCCTTGATCTTCTCCTGGCGCTTGGCCTGCTTCCGCGACAATTGCTTCTTACTCTTCTTCTTTGGTGCCTCCATCACCAGGCCACCAACAATGCGCACAACGCGCTTTTCAATAGCCGCCTCGCTCATTTTGCCGTCGTCGCTGTCGCTGACCTCTTCGCCGTTAAGACGGGCAAGCTCCTTGTCCGTCTCGTGCTCGAGGCGCTCCGCTTCCTTCTCCTTCTCACGCTCCACGTCGCGCTGAATGCGCTCCGCCTTGCGCTTCTGCACGGCCTTGCGGTGGGACCGCTTCTTTGCCATCTGCTTCAGCTTGCGAACGAGTTTCGTCATTGCTAGTTCCGTGACTGGTCTCTAGTATCGTTTCCTATAGTATGTGGGTGTGTACACATCATATACGCATTGTATGAGATGTGGTGAAAAGGTAGAATAGTCGTGGTTTATATATATATAACAAGTGAATGCGCATAAATTGGCTATTCATGGGTATGTTCAGATCAACTATAGTGGGGTGGGGACATTCTCCTCTGAACAGAGAGAGCGTGGGGTTCCTTCGTCAGTTTCACCGTCACGCGTGGCGTACAGAAATCGCATGCATGTGGGTTTGCGATTTGCCGATATGAAACTTGCAGGTTCCAATGATGATACATGACACCCCCACCATCTATGCGCCCAAGGAACATCCAACGGTGTTCTAGTCTCAATTATATATATATATTGATTTTCTCAAAAGTATATTGTGTACAATATCGCATGGGGAGCAAGGAATAGTAATGAACCACAGGCGTGTGGGTTTTGTAGCACACCATGCTTGGCAATGTATTGCTAGCAGGACTATGTCTTTAGAAGGTCCCCCTTGCTTTCCTTTTTTGCTCGCCGAGCCACTTGTTGAAGAGCAGGGCCCCGGCACTGCCGCCGGTGCTGCTGTGGGGCATGGTCAGTGCCTGTGACCAATCCTCCGCCGTTCGCAGCGGTTGACGAGCATCAAGCCCGCGCTTGACGTGGGCAGGGCGACGGCTGTTTGCGAGCCCAGCTGCATCATCCTTCTCCTCGCTCTCCGCGATGGTTAGCGGTGGAATCAGGTAACGCACAGCCTCGACATTTGCGACAAGGTTCTGCGGTGTGTCCTCGATCCCTGCTGTCAATCTGTCACAGAAGCTCGCAGCAAACGACGGCGCGGCGCTCCCCATCGCTCGGAACTCGCGTGCCATCTTATCCAAAAGGGCCACGACCTGCCTAGCGTCGCCGTCGTCAGGCATCGTTCTCGAGTCACCGCCGCTCTGTCCGTTTCCATGAATCGGCACACTTTCACGGAGTGACGGGGTCTTGTGCCGGAGCGGTGACGACACGATTGTCAGCCCGCCATCCTTCACCGAAAGCTTCACGGACATGCTAGACGAGCGTTCGTGGTGGGGGCTCTTACGGAATGAGGTCGCTGGTGTTAGCTGCTGTGGCTGTGGACTTTGCTGGCTGCGGCTGGCGGTGCCGGTATTTTGTTCCGAGCGAGCCTGCGTGCTTGTAGAGGGGGCATGCTCAGCATTATCTGCCATGTATGCCCGCTCCATCGCTTGACGCGTGCTCTCGAGTGCGCGAAGCAGCGCCCGCTCACATGCCTGAGCACACGCGTCTGTGCCGCCAGGCGCCACCCCGCAAGTATCCTCATTGGCAGGCAGTGCTCCACCCCCAAACGGATCGGTGCTCCGCTCCTTTAAGTCTCTCGCACCTGACAAGTGCGAACCGTAGCTGCCAGGAGCGGCATCGTCCCCTCGGGTCGAATCCGCAGCAACCCCGTATACTTCAGCGTCCTCTGGATACACAAACTCCATATCAAGGTCAACGTCCTCATCGACGACATTCGCGGCTTCCTGCGAGGCCTTTACAGGCTCTCTTGGCATGACGTCTGTATCAACTGGAAACGGTAAAGACCATGCCCTGGCATTGGCCACCGGCGCCGCATCCGATGCCTCTGCCTCCTCGGTGGGGTCCCGCAGGTACTCCCGGTACGTTGTCGACAAGGACTGCAACGCTGGGCGGTGAGGGTCACCCTCGCTACTACCGTCCCTGTGAAGGATAAATGCCTCGTGAAGGAGTTCACGCGCCCCCTTTCGCTGCTCGGGATGTCGGAAAAGGCAATGCACGAGAAACTTCAGAAAATCTGTACCGTGGCTCTCCCGGATAGCCTCTACCTCGGAGTCGTTTAATGGCGCGTGTGGGACCCCGCCCTCTTCCCCCAGAGCCTGGAGATATGTCACGGAGGAGTCTAAGCGCCGGAGGAGCGCAGCGTCCTGCTCAGCCGCCCCGGTCGCGGAACGGGGTGGCATCGCCAAGTACAGCAGCGTCGTCCCAAGAGCATACACATCCGCAACGAAAGAAGTCGTGACCATCACGTTCCGCAGAAGATCAATCACACCAGTCGAGAACACCTCTGGGGCACACCAAGGAAAGAGGTGCTGCTCGTTCAGCCCCTCCATCCGCGAGCGATAAATATCGTGGGAGAGGAGCTTACTGCGCTTTGTAACGACTCCGCCAAGCGCCTCCTGCATGTACGGGCATCCGCGTAAGCGGACAGTGTGGTTTGTCGTATCGATGAACAAATTATCCACGTTGACTCCACCGTGGATGACACATGCGTGGTCGTGCAAGTGAGCCAACGCAACAAGCGTGTCGTGGGCGACGGCACGTATTTGTGACGTACTGGGAGACTGCAAGCCGCCACGGTGAACAAGTCTAATATACTCCCTTAAACTTACACCGCGCACTTCTTCCTCGGACAGACGCATGTGCATCAGTGGAGCTAGCGTAAGACGACTGCAACTACTACCATTGAATGCTCTAGCCGGTGCCCCATCGGCGACCGGCTCTCCGTTTCTTTCAGAAGGCTTGTCCTGCAACTGTGCTGGCTGTGACTTGGTGACGCTGTTGGATGTTGTCACCCTTACGATCTTCACAACGTTTGGAGCACGGTCCAGCGCAGACACCGCAACGGACAGAACTTCAAAGACGTCTCTAACCACATTAAAGTTGTCCCACGTTAGAGGTACGCTATGATGAAAGGTGGCACAGGACACACTCTCCCTTTCACCAAGCGGGGATATGTGATCGGCCATTGTGAACGCTAGTCTACGGTTGTTCCTATGGTTCTGTTGTTGACAACGCCGCGCGGAGGAGTGCAGTCAACTAAAGGGTACGTTGAGGGGAAAAGTACCCAGCAATGAGCAGTCAGACGAGGTGTTACGGATGAATTTCAGACAAAGGCGACGTAAAGGGAAACCAAGAGGATGCATTTTTAGGTTGTCGAGAATATGTACTCTCTGACTAACATTCTAAAACATGCCCTTAAAGAGATGATTCTGATTCAACAACAACAGCGCAACCATGTTCAATGGGAAACAGAAAACATACACTTACAACGACGTACTACACTTTGTGTTGAAAAAAAAGATACAGCTAATCGTTGCGTAACCAATGAACAAGGTGTTCATCGAAGTGCTTCTCTTTTACTGTGTTGGTGTTTTTTCTCGCTGTCAAGACAGGTGGGAGGGAGAGAGACACAACAGACAACTAGAACGGGTAGGTTGAAGGTTCCCTAGACGGGAAGTATACAGCTTCACTAGCCATTTGTCGTTGCCGATACTAAAGCAATTTTCGGGACTTGAATAGCGCCTCCATTCCCTTTTCAAACTCGCTACCAGTGATGACGCAACCTTGCTCGTGGCGGTAGCTCGGATTCTTTGTGACGGTGGCGGTGAAAACGTCACGAAATAGCTCCACGAGAATTGTACGCACGACCGTGGTGTTCATCTCCTTGTCTGTCATTAGGGCAGCGCGATACCCAGTCTGGGTCTCAAAGTAATGCAGCTTGTACATGGGCGTCTGCACAGCGCGGAGGCCACCGTCACCCGTTGAGGAGAGCTGTGATGAGATGTGTTGCAAGGTATACACAAATCCAGCAACGAGACCAGGCTCATCCTCGCTAGCAGAGCGCGTGCGGTTCCACTCCTTGTAGAAAATGTTGTCGCCGTAACGATTAAACAGATAAAAGGAATAAAGAGTCATGATACGTTACTCAGTGCGGCAGGCCACCCTGAGAACTATAAACAGTGAGGTTGCCTTTTTAAAAAGTGGCAGTTTTGTATTCTCTTGCCAGCGCGGACAGCTGCAGGTACGCACCTACACAACCCGAGTACCGTCCAATACTTGTCCTGTTCCTTGAGTAGAAAAAAAAGTCGTAGATAAGGGAAAAGAAGAGAATCATGAGACGGGAATGGTTTGAACAGCATTAACGTTATGTCACGACGGAGATTAGACAAGGAAAACCACGGATCCGCGTGGCTCTATTCCCTTCTCCACCACACACTAATTATGTAAGCGGAGAGTTATATAGAGCATTTGTCTCTTCGTCCTATCTGGGACACACGCATTTACTGGCGTGGGGTTTTTGACCTCCCCCCCCCCCCCAACCCATCACCCAAATGAAAACACAAAGAAACACACTAGTGCTGCTCACTAGCCAAGAACTCTCTTTTTTCTTTACGTTTTGCCCCTCAACAAATGTGAGAAAAGCTCTTAAAATGGAGATGCAAAAATATATTTGCATTTGTATACACTGTGAATAAGTCGACTGACATGCCATTTAATCGTATGGTCCATTGGACAGGAATACAGTCAAGGTGACTAGGGACAGCGCTTTGGGACACCGGTTTGACATCCACACCGTTTAGCTGTTGAAGCCTGCAAAAAACACTGCCATCACTCCTTTCTGTGACGCCCCCGACAGCGACCGCATGCGCTCCAAACCGCCGCCTCCGTTGATCACCCTTCCTTGTTGGCATAGTTTCCAGGGCGTACAAAAGACTCGGCGGCGTCGCGCTCATCACGAAGGCGATCGCGATCCAGTGGCTGGCGGTACTCGTCGATGATGTTTGGCACCCACTCCGGCATACCACCCTCAGCCGCTGTGGGCGGTGCGGTGCGGGCAATCCTCCGCGTATCCCACGGCGTGAAGCGGCGGATGTGCTCGTGCTTCTGCATCGCCCGCACGCGTGCCTCCTCCGCGTCCATCCAGAAGTCGTAATCTGTCTTCTGCTTCTTGCGCAGCCGCCGCCACTTCTTCATCTCGTTCGACAAGTCCGCCGCAGCACGCTGCTCGTCCTCGTCGAGGTTGAGGCTCTTTTCGCTCATAATCAGGCGGTTGGCGCCAATGTCCACCGCCGCCGTCCGCGTCTGCAGCGTCGGCGTCGACGCCTCGGTGCGCTCGTGCACGGGCAGATAGTCCCAATCGCCGGAAGGACGCAGGGCGTGGAGGACGACCGAAAGGGACAGCAGCATATCAGGCTCCTCTGGCATGCTGTCGAGCAACAACTGCGTCGGGCGCCGGGCAATGCGCGACGACAGCTTCTGCATCATGTTGCGTTTGTGGTTGGGGCCAGCAAACAGGACGTAACCCGGTGTATCAAGGCGCTCGTTGCGCCGATGCGGCTGGGAATTCACGGCGTGAGAAGCTTCCTCTCTCCCTTGGCTGAGCGTGAACTGATTAAGGCAAAAGTCGGACAACTTTTCCTGTCGCGGTGGTTCGTGAAAGCGCTCCTGCAGGGCCGTCGCAAGGCGAATCGGCGCGGCGCCGACGACGCTAGACTGAAACGTAGCCGCAGTGCTCTGCGCGGCGGACTCACTTTCCAGCACGTTGTCCTCCACTGGTGAAAAGCAGACGGGGAGGAGGTTATTGCGCTGTATCACATGGTTAATCATGCCGTACACATCGTCACCGTCCTCCTCTTTGAGTGTGTAAATGGGCACGCTAGATTGAAAGTGGGCTCCTCGTGCCGCTCGCACGACGCGGTGGTCGTACAGATCCGCGCAGTGGTTCGTGGTGATAATTGCGTCATATTGAAAGGCGGCGGCACTGCGGAGAACGGTACCCAATATGCCGGCATCGTCAACGTTGTCAAGCACGAGTAGGCGGCTCATGCGCTGCTTGTTGGCGATGAGTTGCTCCTTGAGGGGCGGCGGGGGGATGTCAAAATCACCAACGTAGCCGTCGTTGCCAGGGGCGCATGCGTCAGCCACACGCCGATCAACGAGAACAATGTCCATGTTCTGCCTCGCCTGCTCACGCCGGGCCCACTCCGGCACCTCCTTCCCCTCACGGACAAGAAGGTGGCGCGGCACGTGCCCATTGTCACACAGCTCGCGTATCATTTCGCGGCCGCCGACCATCATCATCCGCCGCGCGTCACGGTACTTTGGATTGTTCCCGAGCTTCAGAAAGTGCTGGACAAGCTTGTGGTCTGGCTCGTCCAGCACTACACCGTCCCAGAGAAAGTCCTGCTGCATCTGTTCTAGCAAAGCATTCTGCGCCCGCTTCTTGACAAACTCGGCGGGGATCTTGTCATCCTTTCCCAGGAGTCCCTTTCCCTTCAACACCGCGTCAGGAAGGGTAATATTGCGGGTTGCGGGGTCCTGCGGTGCGAGGGGGTGGCTGTGTGTCGCCCTCGACTTGTGCGCAGTCGCGCGCTGTTCGCCTACGACATATTGCGTACGGGCAGCTAAAAGAAGTGGACAATCAAGAGCAGTGGGGACCGACGTTGATAGAACCCGTCGAAACATTTCTACTAGCTACGGTGTGACTTTTTTCTTAGTTGTTGTTTGAATGCCACGTTGTCAGCATACGGCGTTCCTTTTTTTTATTCATTGGAAGAACGTTAGTGGGGAATACCATGACAATGAAGCGGCAAATGAGTGGAAAAGGTTGGGGAGTGTGAAGTAGCGTTTTGTCATTTTTTTTACAGGCAACGTACATGTGTCCTTGTGCTCATGGATAGTGCCGCTTGACAACATCGCATCGAGTGTATCATAAACGTTGGAACCGGGTGCTATGAGGCACATTTGAAACGCAGTACTTTACGTTTCTCCTTCTTTCGTATGTAGCACCGAGTGCTAAGACATTGCCCGCGCCTCCACCACCACCACCACCACCACTACCGTACAGAGCTTCTTAAGAACAAATATTTGTTTTGAAAATGGATAGCACACATGTCTTCTGCTTTGCTTAGACAGAAAGGTGCTCATTTTATACATATGACCAGCAGCTGGAGGCTGTGTCAAACAGAGCATCATAGTTGAGCAGTGGATGATCAATACAAATGAAATCAAACAGATATAGGAGAGAGAGCAGGTGCCAACGTCAGATTGTGGAGCAGACACGGTGACAGGGAGTCGTGACCACAACGTAAGCTTTTTCTCACCATCTTTCTATATTCACTCCCATGTGTATGTGTGTGCCACGGGAGAAGATGCAGAAAAAAAAGGCATCTCCAGACGACAGAGGAGGTATTAACAGAAGGAGATGCAATTTTATTTGTTTTAAAACGTCCACAGAAATAGGTAAACAAGAAAACAGAGAGAAAAAAAAAGGAAAGAAGAGGAGGATACAAGGGGAAAGAGAAGAGGCGAGTGCAAGAAGGGGATTGCGCAAAATAAAATAATTATCAGACACAAGGAATAATGAAAGCCAGTCATGCAGCATGAGGTATGTTCAGAAATAAATAGGACAGAATGAAGAACGGTGCGTGTGTGCATGTGTGTGTGTGGAGCCTTCTAGCCGATTACGCGAATCACATTTCTTCTCTGAGCTCGCCCCATGTTCAACGCCTCTAACCGAATGTCGTTGTTGCCGGTGGTGGTACTGCCTGTTGTTTTACATGTTGCGTATCACTTAGAAAGGGCCGAGGTACTCCTTAATGTAGGACGACCTGTCCAACGTGCTCGACAGCTGCAGCGAGGCATGCATCGCTTGGAGGGGCACAAGAACAACGCGGGCGTGACGCTCCTCCACCACCTCGGTGCCTTCCAGGCGCTCCTCAAGGTACTTGAGGAAGTACGGCAGCACCACATCGTCGTCCTCGCAGCGGGTCACGGCCTTTTGCGAAAATATGGAGCCGTTGCCGTCCCCTGACGCGTGAATGGGGAATGGGTCAGACATGGAGTTATCCATCGCATCATTGGCTCGCAGCGATGCGTAGTGCTCGCTAAGCGGCACGGACCCGGCACGGACGTCCTCGAGGGTCACCTCACCGCGTGGCCCAGAGCGTCGCACACTGCGCAGCTCAAAACGCGCCTTGGTGACCCTGCCGTCATTCCACGCCCCTGACGCGGCGGAGGAGATGCCATACCCGAAAGCGGCGCCGATACCCGTCAGGCTGCCGTGGCGACCAGTCGATTGGGACGAGTCACCGAGAGCCATCTCGCTGCGGTGCGGCATCCCTCGTTGCGCGCGGTCTCCAAGGGAGGGGGCCGTTGGTGCTGGAGCATTCAGCGTCGACGCGGAAGCGGCCGTCCCGTCATCGTCCAGCCACGGCATGAATGACTTGGGTGCAACGGTGCCGCCACCGTTCGCCTTCTGCGCAGCCACCATCGCGGCAACCTCGAACTCCTCCTCCTTGCGTGCCTGTCGGTACTCGCTGAGGTCGACGCCGCGGCCGCCATGACCCCTCGTCACGGGAACGGTCGGTGCCTCGCTGATGCACGCATACAGCGTCGGTGGTGCGATAGGCGGGTGATTGCTAACGTACAGGACGGGGCCCACGAGCTGAACATCAGGGTAGGCTGATCGCATGTTTTCAGCATCATTGTACTGGCCCTGGTAGGCGCCGAGCATCAGTGGGCCCTCCGTGATACTCGTGCGCATACTGGACGCGACGCCGTCCCCCAGACGCACAAGCACACGCTGTAGGAAGCAAATGCTGCTGGCTAGGGCGGCGGTGACCGAGAGAAAGGAACTCTCGAAGCGGGTGCCGCCGTCACTGACGCTGATCAACAGACCCTGTTGGTCCTCCAGCGAATAGCCGTGAACCTCTCGCAGCACCGACAGCACCTCCGCGTCAATAAAGTAGGTAGCGCTAAAGTCAAAGTCATGACGGACAAACACACCCTTGGTGAGCGTCTCAGAGGGCGGCAGCGGGATGCACAGCGGCAGGTGCCGCGACCGCAGTCCGCGCGGCATGCAGTGGAGGAGGTCTGGCAGGCTGAACTGCTTTGGGTACTGCGGTGCGGAGAACTCTGCACGGCGGTCAAAGTGGACGTAGAGGTCGAGGAAGCCGCTATGCTCAGAGGTGTTGTATACACGCAGCTGCACCTTGCCGTGCTTCAGCTCCAAACTTTGTGTGGGGGGGATGTCCGCTACCTTGTCAGTCAGGAAGACATCACTCTCCTCCTCCGGTGCGTTGTCATCGACGACGCCGGGGTGACGGCCTCCGCCGCTATTCGGACGCTCGTGTGTCCCTGCGGTGCTCCCTCCGGCACGAGTGCCCGACAGGGTCGTCATCCGGCTTTGCCGGCCACTTTGCAGCATCAGTGTGCGACGCTGTGGGCCCCCTGGTCCACCCCTGCGCCCCTCCGGCCCCTCCCCGCGGAAGAGGGTACTCGTCCCCGCTATGCTAGCAGCACGGCCAGGAGCTACGCTAGCAGTACGACCGGCACCTGCGCGCGGCTTCCCAGTAGTTGTCTTTGGCGTCTGCGGCTCGACGCAAAACTTCTTGAGGTCGACGATGCGCGGGATAAACGGGTCCTTTTCGCCAAACGCCTCGGCTCCCAATTGCACGTCGAACTCCACCATCGACGCCATGAACGGCGCGGCTAGGATGTACTTGCCCCGCGGCAGGTACAGTGCGGTTGCGAAGCCAGCCCCGGTGGGGCAGAAGAATGTCTCCAAACGGTGCTTCACTGCTTCCTCAGTGACAAAGGAGCGGTGGTGGGAGCGCTGGAATACAGGGTTGAGCCTTTGCAGCGTGAAGAAGACGCTGACCGAGTTGAGGGAAGTAATCTCCGTCAGATCGGTACACATTGGGCACCGAAACGCGTTCGTAGTGTGGTACGTCCCAGTGAAGGGCACCTCGCTCACCCGTGAGTAGTGCTTGAGATCATACGCGCACGAGCGGCAGCTCACGACGAAGCGCAGCGCCAACATATTGTACTCGACGCCCAAGAGAAGCTGGTCCACGACAATGTTAATCGGCGTCTTGAGCAGTGCTGCCAACCCAAACGGGTTCCACATTGTGAAAGCGTCATAGAGCATGCGCAGGTCATTGCTGCGCGCGACGACTCCCTCGTCAATGTAATGCAGGTCCTCCTGCAGGATACGACCCGTGTGGGGGACGGAGTGGTACTCCTGACTCTTCAGCGGACATCGCTCCCCGATAAACGGCTCGCACAGGCCCTCAAGACCCAGCCAGAAGCTTCTGTCGCACCTGTTTGCGGGGAAGGACGTCCATATCTTACGGAACGACGGAAGATCCACATAGGGTACGTTTGCAGCTCGCATGTCGAATTAATGGGCAATAACAGCTACAGGAGATTAACAGCGTCTTTGTAAATCAAGTACGGTGCTTATATATATATATATATATATATATATATATATATATA